>NW_026468128.1:0-17500 GCF_026875155.1 Cherax quadricarinatus | reverse complement strand
GCAACTTTAAAAGATTTATCAATTACATTTCTTGGGTATTTTAAATCATTACCTATTTCATAAATTTTGGATATTTCCTCATCTATGAACTCAGGACTACAAATTCGTAAAGCTCTCAGAAACATTGATGAGAAAGCAGACAGTTCAGATATGTTGATGATATTTTGTGTCTTATGCCCAAAAATGTAGATATACACCATTTCCTTGGAAAATTAAATAGCTTAGCCCATTCAATAAACTTTACTGTTGAGTTTGAAGAAAATAACTCATTGCCTTTTCTAGATGTTTTAATTATTAAGGGTAATAATGAATTCAAATTTAAAATTTACAGAAAACCTACTAATAACTGTTCCTATGTCCACTATTATTCCTCGCATCAAGATAGAGTCAAACTGTCTGTTTTCTCATCAATGTTTCTGAGAGCTTTACGAATTTGTAGTCCTGAGTTCATAGATGAGGAAATATCCAAAATTTATGAAATAGGTAATGATTTAAAATACCCAAGAAATGTAATTGATAAATCTTTTAAAGTTGCTAGAATACTTTTTACAATCCAAAAAGGGATAACCAACCTTATTCAACAAAAAATATGTTGGTTCTCCCTTACCATGAAAACTTGGTTGATATGCCCTCTCTTCTAAGACTTTTAATATTAAAGTTGTATTCAAAAATCTTGATACAGTAAAAAAACTTTTGATAAAGAATTCCCCCAAAATGCTGATGGATGTGTCTATAAGATTCCTTGTAAAATTTGCGATAAAGTTTATTACGGTCAAACTGGTAAAAATCTCGAACTAAGATTTAAACAACATAAATATAGCATTAGAACTGGACAAGATTCCAATGCTCTATTTATTCATGTAAGAGATTTTAACCATCCAATTGATTTTCAAAAAGTTGAGAAAGTAGTATCAAGCAAGTCCATGGTCGACAGGAATATAATTGAATCTTGTTTCATAAAAAGCAGTTTTGACAATAATATGAATATTTCCTTTGGTTTATATAAATTAGATCCATTTATAATTAATAGAATTTGGAAGAATTTAATAATACACTGGACAAATAATCTTTAAAATTTCTTATTTCTTGGGTAGAATAGTTTGTGGGGTGAGTTGTGCCAAGGACCTATCCAAGTTGGGTCGGCGTGCGTCAGGTGTTTAAACCGTTGTGGGATCTGATAGTGAGGTGCTGGCCAGACCCCTTATATAGCTTCCTTGGATGCTTTACTTTCATAGTTCCTTGATAATGTGAGTAGTCACGAATGCGCTTGGAATTTCTCTATTCTTTCAGAGTGGTTGTTTTGCATATATATATATATATATATATATATTATATATATATATATATATATATATATATATATATATATATTTATATATATATATATATATATATATATATGTATTATATATATATATATATATATATATATATATTATTATATAATATATATATATATATTATATATATATATATTACATGTATATATATTTAAGTTACAAAATTTAAAAGGAGAAACTTTTGTTTCTCCTTTTGAGCCACCCCGCCTCGGTGGGATACGGCTGGTACGTTGAAAGAAAGATATATATTTAAGTAGTTTTTTAGATAATGTATTACTGAATTGAAGGTTGATGGGTAAACTTTAAGATGTGCAAGTTTATAGAGGAGCAACTGATATATCACAACATTATTTAGTTGTAGCTACAGTTAGCATAAGAGGTAGTTAGGGCAAAACGAAAATGGGAATAACATGATAAAGAGAGTTGAATCTTTATAAACAAAGGGAGGAGGAAGTCAGGGTGAAATATAAGCAACTATTGGAGGAAAGGTGGGCTAGTGAGAGTATAGATAGTATGGGGGTTGAAGATTCGTGGGATAGTTTTGTAAATACAGTTGTAGAATGTGGGGCAGAAGTTTGTGGCTATAGGAGGGTGGGTGCAGGAGGAAAGAGGAGTGACTGGTGGAATGAGGTAAAAGGAACGATTGGAGAGATAAAGCTTGCATACGAGAGGTTTTTACAAAGCAGAAGTTTTAATGTGCCATTGTCGGAAATAAAAGAATCACGGTTACTAGGGAACCAAGGGAGAAAAAGTGTTATGCTCAGATTTCACACACAAGACAGAAAAAAAGACCTAATAAGTTCATCTATTAAAGCAAAAAAAGATATATACATAAATGAGTCTCACAAGAAAACAACAGAACCTCCTGTACAGAGTGAGAAAACTGAAACGTGAGAATAATGATAAAATTCACCAGTGCTTTGTACGTGATGGACAAATTCTAGTAAGAAAAACAAATGTAAGCCGTGTGTACTACATTACAAATGAAAATGAACTAGCAAACTTCCTTCATGATGCAAACATTACAGAGTCTGACTGATATTAGTGACCAAATCATTGTACTATGTTAGTGTATGTTATTACCTGGAGTTTACCTGGAGAGAGTACCGGGGGTCAACGCCCCCGCGGCCCGGTCTGTGACCAGGCCTCCTGGTGGATCAGAGCCTGATCAACCAGGCTGTTACTTCTGGCTGCACGCAAACCAACGTACGAGCCACAGCCCGGCTGGTCAGGAACCGACTTTAGGTGCTTGTCCAGTGCCAGCTTGAAGACTGCCAGGGGTCTGTTGGTAATCCCCCTTATGTATGCTGGGAGGCAGTTGAACAGTCTCGGGCCCCTGACACTTATTGTATGGTCTCTTAACGTGCTAGTGACACCCCTGCTTTTCATTGGGGGGATGTTACATCGTCTGCCGAGTCTTTTGCTTTCGTTGTGAGTGATTTTCGTGTGCAAGTTCGGTACTAGTCCCTCTAGGATTTTCCAGGTGTATATAATCATGTATCTCTTCCTCCTGCGTTCCAGGGAATACAGGTTCAGGAACCTCAAGCGCTCCCAGTAATTGAGGTGTTTTATCTCCGTTATGGGTTATTATGCCATTATTGAAAAATCCCTGTACTATCACCTCCTGGATAGTATTTACTACCTCATTATCCCAGGTGTCCCACACAGTTCCTTGTGTGACCCAATTTGTGTTATCTTCCCAGATTTCCCTTTCACAATTTATTACTTGTTAATAAGATACTCTTTAATAATATCTGTATTACCATTTATTCCTACTTAAGCACTGTTATAATTCTTATATAATCTTAAATAACTTTCTCTTTGCTCCTAAAATACAAATAACCAACTAGTATATGTTCCTACTACACTACTGTGCAATTCCTTGTACCATCTTCCACTAACTAGTATCAACTACCTCAAATAATATTTCTTTAGTGATATTAATTGCTCAAACTTTATGTTATAAGGCAAATCTTACTCTCAGATTAATTTCATATCATAGTGTCAATCTATTTAAAGGTTGTTTTACCACTACTTAATTTAGTCTCTTTTTACGTTTCTCCTGAAATAATTCTCTATATACCAATACATTGTACTGTCCTTTATTCAGTAATTGCTATACTCCTAGTTCTAACAACAATTAAAGAGTAACTTTCAGGAGATTTAATATTTTTTTCCCTCTTGTCCTTATAGTCACATTTATTTTAATACTCTAGATGCTATTGACTACCTCAGGTGCTACTGATTTTGTTTTTAATACATTCATTTATTATTATATTCACTAGCTACTTTATTCTAGCTGTAAATATCTACCGTAGTTCATAAACTCACATTTGTTAAAATAATTAAGGTGCTATTAGATGCTTCAGTGTATAACTGAATTATCTGTTCTGTAATAATCCCTTTTTCTTTTAAATTTTTACAAGTTTTAGAGTAATTACTAAGTCTAGTTGTAGATTCAATATAACTCTTATATTATTTTACTCAGAAAATCTAGTTTGTAAAATTACTCTCATCCTATGATTACAGGCATAGATCCTGATGTAAACTTTTTATAAAATGAATTACACGAATCAACCAATAACTAATTACTACACAGCAGACCAAGCAAAGACATTACTCAGTGCAAACAATAACATAACCATCTTTAACTACAATGTCAGATCCTTGAGCAAACATTATGATGACCTCACAGCATTACTCAATTCCCTTCATTCCAAAATATCAATCATCACACTCACAGAAACCTGGCTTAAGCCTGATATTACAGATGTCTATACCATTCCTGGCTACATGGCCATACACAACTGTAGAACAGACCAGCAAGGGGGAGGAACAGCTATGTACTACTCAAATCAACTCGAATGTATCAATAAATTTTGCACAAGGGACGAACATGGAGAATATATCAAATTTAAATCAAAAGACCTGCAAAAACCCCTCACAGTTATAAACATCTACAGAGTACCACAGTCAAACATTTACCACTTTAGTGAAAAACTAGGAAACATGATTACTGATGCACACGTGAATAAAGACCACCTACTTCTAACAGGAGATTTCAACATAAACATACTACACGACCAGGACCCACAAGTAACGAAATTCACAAACACAATGAGTAACTGCCTGCTGCTACCAACAATATCTAAACCTACAAGAATCACCGAGACAAGCATCTCCTTAATAGACCACATCTGGACAAACATCATATCCCCTTTAAAATCAGGCATAGTCACAGACAACACTACAGACCACTACCCAACCTTTCTCATAACTAATCTGGGCAAACTGCCACAAGACATCACTAAAGTAACCTTCAGATAACATAACGAGACAGCAGTTAACAACTTTATAGCAGCTATGAATAGCATTGATTGGCAAAATGAGCTCGAAACATATACAGATACGAATGAATGTATAAATAATTTTCTAAAAAAAAAGCCCAAAGCCTCTATAACAAACATTGCCCCCAAAAAACTAAACAGATCACAGCAAAGAGACTGAATAATCCCTGGCTAGCACCAAGCATCCTCAAATCCATTAACACAAAGCACAAATATGAAAAACAGTATAGAATGGGTCAAATAACTAGAGAACAGTCTAAACGTTACTCGTCAGCACTTACCAGCCTGATAAGAAGATCTAAAAAATTGTATTATGAAAATAGATTACATAACATCAAAGGTGATATGAAAAAAAACCTGGAAAAGTCTATCTGAAATTCTTGGAAATAAAAAGTTATCCGAAAACAAAACAAACTAACAAAATCAGATGAACTCCTACTCACACCTACTGAAACAGCAAACACTCAATGTTTTCTTCTCCACCATAGGAAAAAATCTAGCAAACAAAATACCAAGTGTAAACACCCGTCCATCAGACTACCTCATAAGTACGTACCCAAATACGCTATTCCTAGCTCCAACCAACCCCAAAGAAGTTACGCTCATCATAAACGCCCTTAAAAACAAGGCAGGAGACATAAACAACTTGCCTGCTTTAATGTACAAAAAAGCTTCTCAAGTATTGTCACCAATTATTGCAACACTCTTTAACAAATCCATTGAATCATCTACCTTCCTAACAATCCTCAAAATAGCGAGGGTCACTCCGATCCACAAAGGAAGTGACCAAACTGACTTGAATAACTATAGACCAATATCTAACTTACCACTGCTCTCTAAAATCTTTGAAAAATTAATTCATAGACGGATCTATTCCTACCTCGTCTCACACAACATATTAAACCCTTGTCAGTTTGGATTCAGGAATAATAAAAGCACAAATGATGCTATCATACACACGCTAGAATTAATATATACTGCACTCGAAAAGAAAGAAGTCCGGATGGGCATTTTCATTGATTTACGTAAAGCTTTCGATACAGTCGACCATGAACTGCTGTACTCCAAATTAACGCACTATTTTATCAGAGGTCACTCCCTCATCTACCTAAAATAATACCTTAGTAACAGAACTCAATATCTGTATGCAAATGATGCAAACTCTTCCACCCAACCAATCACAGTAGGAGTCCCATAAGGAAGCGTCCTTGGACCATTCCTCTTTCTCATCTACATCAATGATCTACCGAATGCATCACAGCTACTCAAACCCATATTATTTGCAAATGACACTACATATGTCTTTTCCCACCCAAACACAGTCATACTAGCAAACACAGTCAATGCTGAATTGCAGAAAATATCTGCCTGGATGATGACTAATAAACTTACCCTGACTACTGATAAAATCTATTTCATTCAGTTTGGAAACAAATCTGCAAATGATCCGATTAACATAACGCTAAACAGATCATCAGTCACAAGACTCACAGAGGGAAAATTCCTAGGTATCCACCTTGACAGTAGCCTTAAGTTCTGGACACATACAACAAATCACCCAGAGAATCTCCAAGACTGTAGGCATACTATCAAAGATAAGGTACTACGTTCCACAATCAGCTCTCCTGTCACTGTACCATTCACTCACATACCCTTATCTTACATATAGAATTTGTGCATGGGGATCAACAACATCCAATCACCTAAAACCCCTAATAACCCAGAAAATGGCAACAGTAAGAATGACAACAAATTCCCACTCCCGCCAGCATACTCCACCAATTTTCATAAGTCTGAATCTGCTTACCATTAAGAACATCCATACTTATTTATGTGCCTACTACATACACAGAACATTACACGCAAATATAAACCCTCCACTCAAACTTTTCCTCACAACTTAAACAGGACACATGACCACAACTCAAGACACAGATCTCGTTTTCATATACCTCGTGTCCATATCACACTGTAAAAACTCTATGCACATAAAGGGTCTCAAAATATGGAATTCATTACCAGAAGATATTAAAGTAACTCAGTCTGAAATTCAATTTAAGTCTCTTCTTAAAAGCCACTTAATCACCCTAGACTAAATGTTAAATACTCAGTACACACTTACTCACCTATGTACTCCCACATCATAACTGAAACAATCACATTGAACCTTTTATCCATTGTTGACAGGAATATAACTGAATCATTGTTTTCACAAAAAGCATTTTAGAATATATGAATATATATTTTGTCTTATACAAATTTGATTCACTTATAATTAATAATCTACTGTTCATCTATGAAATAATTACTGTCCT
This sequence comes from Cherax quadricarinatus, assembly GCF_026875155.1. Taxonomy (NCBI): domain Eukaryota; kingdom Metazoa; phylum Arthropoda; class Malacostraca; order Decapoda; family Parastacidae; genus Cherax; species Cherax quadricarinatus. Next base: position 10,498 of record NW_026468128.1, on the reverse strand, counting down.
ACTATACAACTATAATATAATCCTTAGCGTTAAGTAGTCTGTAAGCTAATAATGTTAAGTTGGCCCATAATGCCTAGGCATAATAGTCTCTCTCTGCATTGCAAACCACTATTGTAAATACAAAATCTCAAAGTAGTGTTTGCAAAGACATAAAATAAATAAATAAACAAATAAATAAATAAATAAATATAGATGGGTGGAGTAAATGCAGAGTTAAAGAGAGAGGTGAAGAGAGTGGTGGGGGAGCTCAAAAGGAGAGCAAAGGATAGAGTGGGTGAGGTGCTGTCATTGTCGTGCCGAATAAGTAAAACTTGTGAATTTGGCTTAAATATCAACGCATTTCTTGCTAAATAGGGCAAGTGAAAATTTGTGTATGCAATAATTTTGGAAAAAAATATTCTGAATCTTACAAAATAATGCATTTCATTGTGATGTTTATTATTAAATTATTGTAAACTTAAATAAAATATATTTAGTTGTATTAGGCTAGATTAAACTGTGCTTGTTATAATAAGGTTAGGTAAGCTTCCTAAGGTTCTTTTGGTACAAAATCATTAATTTTTATATTAACATAAATGGAAAAAATATATTTTTAAATATATAATAGAAAAATTTATAAAGGACATAATTTTAAATGAGTTCTTGTTAACTGACCAGTTTCACCTATTCAGCACAACATCAACAAATTTTGCTGAGAATGAGAGAAAAAAATTGGAGATAAATAGGTTAAGAAAGTCAAGGGAAGAAATGAGGTTGACAGTTAAAAATTGAATAGAGGAGTTAGTAGATGTGGAGTTGGAGGTATTGGGAAGATGGTAGAAACATTCTGAGGAACTGTGAAGAAGAACCAGATGGGAGTGTGAGGCATGTGTCTGATTCATTGGGTAGAATAAAGGGGTAAAACAGCTGGAACTGATGGGATCATGAGAGAAATGTTAAAAGCAGGTGGGGGTCTAGTTTTGGAGTGTTTGGTACTTTTGTTCAATAAATGAATGAAAGAGGAGAAGGTAACTAGAGACTGGCAGAGAGAGTGTATACTTCCTGTATGTAAAGGGAAGTGGACAAAATAGTGCAAAAATTATAGAAGAATAAGTTTACTGAGTATACCAGGTAAAGTGTAGGGTAGAGTTATAATTGAAAGAATTACAGGTGGTCAGGCTCTTAACACATTTTATTGTACAGCAGTGTCAAAGTCTTTGTAGCATGAGCCAGTTGAAGAAGTCACTTTGTCTGACTTTTTTGGTTTATCGTAGGCAATCTACACTTTTGCTGCTATGTGTGATTTATTAGTTAGTTTAATATGTTTATTATGCACCCCATACCCATCCTGTGGGCGGTAGTCAAAAGATTACAGAGGTACATAATTGGTCCAGGGACTGGACTCCAAAGTTTTGATAGCTGAGCAAGTTACAGAGGCAATGAACTCACAATTTACAAAGGTAATGAACTCACAATTTACAAAGGTAATGAACTCACAATTTACAAAGGTAATGAACTCCAGGTAAGTCTGGTCACAATCATGACAAGTTACAAAGGTATTTACAGATTACAGAGGTACGTAATGGGTCCAGGGACTGGGCCCCCAAAGTTTTGATAGCTGAACTAGGTACAAAGGCAATGAGCTCACAAGTTACAAAGGTAATGAATTCTGTAGAATGGTTACTTACGTTTATACTTTGGCTACAATCATGAACAAATTATAGAGTAATGAGCAATTCACACTTCCACACCCGGTCACAACTGTAATGAGTTATTGGTGCAAATATTGATTGTTGAGTCACACACACCACACACACACACACACACACACACACACACACACCACACACACACACACACACACACACACACACACACACACACACACTTTAGTTTAATATCTTTATGCACCCCATACCCATCCTGTGGGCGGTAGTCAAAAGATTACAAAGGTACATAATGGGTCCAGTGACTGGACCCCAAAGTTATGACAGCTGAACTAGTTACAAAGGTAATGAACTCCAGGTAGATCTGGTCACTAATCATGGCAAGTTACAGAGGTAATGAATCAGCTTCACTCCTATACATGGTTACAGTCATGAACAAATTACAAAGTAATGAACCACTGATACGTCACACCTGGTCACAATTGTAATGAGTTATAAATACAAATATTAAGTGGATCATACACCCACACTAGTGCGCGCGCGCACATACTGTACCTGAATAAACGTACTGATGGAGAGCAGGATCACAGATGAACAAGGAGGCTTTAGTAAAGTAAAAGAACACAAGTGCAACTTATGTCACATTAGTTGCACTTGTGTCCTTTTACTTTACATATTGTCGGTAATTCTACCAACATTATTACAAGGAGGCTTTAGAATGGTAGGGGATGTGTAGACCAAGTGTTTACATTGAAGCATATAAGTGAACAATATTTACACAAATGTAGGGAAGCTTTCATTGCATTTATGAATTTAGAAAAGACATATGATATTGTAGATAAGGGACTAATGCGACATATGTTGCAAATGTATCTAATAGGTAGTAACGAAAGCTGTAAAAGAGTTTCTATCAGGATAATGAGACTCAGGTTAGGGTGTGTAGGAGAGAGGGAGATTACTTTCCAGTAAAAGTAGGCCTTAGACAGAGATGTTTAATGTCACCATGGACGTTTAACATATTTATACATCGAGTGTAAAAAAAAAAAAGTAAATGCCTAGAAAGAATTAACTCTGTGCCATATGAGGTATGCTCAAGGCACATTCCTATAAAAAAAGGGAAGAGAAGATGTAAACTAGAAAGAGACGCTTCTTATACAGGCAGATTCGAAGGATCACAGAGCTGCTAAAAGAGGCAAGTATATCTGAAACACAAAAGGAGTCACTGGTTAGAGAAATGGCAAATATCGAGTTTAATCTTAAGGAATCATACAAGAGACAATAAACTCAGGAATAACTTAAAGCAATAAATGAAACTGAGAGAAACCCAAAATATTTCTGTTCTTATGCCAAATTTAGGTTAGAAATAACATCCAGCATTGGACCTCTGATTAGACGAGATAGGACCTACACAGATGATAGTAAACAAATGAGTGAGATACTAAAGACCAAATATGACACAACATTTAGTAAGCCATTAATCAGACTTAGAGTTTACAATCTAAATGACATTTTTATGACTGAAACCCAAAATCTGGCCAATTAGAAAATCTCTGATATTATCCTAACACCACAAAACTTCGAAAAAAAGCAATAAATGACATCCCAATGTACTCTGCCTCAGGCCCAGAATAAAGGAAGTTCATCAAATATTGCAAGAAGCACCTTTCACGTGCATTTATCATTCTATGGAGAGGGAGACTGGGCAAAAGGGTCATCCCACAGTCGCTAAAAACAACATACATAGCCTCAATCCACAAGGAGCTCAGTAAAGCAATTGCAAAGAATTACAGATAGATGGCATTAATGTTCCACATCATAAAAATCTTTGAAAGGGTTCTTAGAAGCAACATCATTAGCCACTTAGATGCCCATCAGTTACATAAACCAGGGCAGCATGGGTTTAGAGCACGTCACTTCTGCCTGTTCCAACTACTGGACCACTATGACAAGGTCGTGGATGCTCTGGACGACAAACAAAATGCAGATGCAGTGTACATAGACTTTGAGAAAGCCTTCGACAAGTGCGACCATGGTGTATTACCGCACAAAATGCGTAAAAAAAAAGAATAACAATAAAAGTTGGTAGGTGGATCTATAACTTCCTAACAAACAGAACGAAAAGAGTAATAGAAAACATAGTGAAGTCTGAGGCGGCCACAGTGAAAAGCTCTGTACTTGCTCCCATCCTGTTCCTCATCTTCATATCTGACATAGACAGAGATGTAAGCCACAGCACCGTGACTTCCTTCGCAGATAATACCCGAATTTGCATGACAGTGTCATCCACCGAAGAAACTGCAAGTCTCCAGGCAAGCATTAACCAAATCTCTAAATGGGCCACAGAAAACATTACAAAGTTCATTGAAGATAAATTTCAATTACTCTGTTATGGAAAACTTGAGGAAATTAAAACTAATATGAGGGACCTAAGAGTGACAGTGTCATTGGATCTAATTTTCAAAGATCACAACAATGTATCTACCACATCTGCTAGGAAAATGATGGGATGGATAATGAGAACCTTCAACACTAGAGATACCAAGCCCATGATGACTTTTTTCAAATCGCTTGTTCTCTCTAGGCTGGAATATTTCTGTACACTAATGGCACCTTGCAAGGCAGGCGAAATTGCAGACCTAGAGAATATATAGATAAATTTCACAACATGTATAAGTATGAAAAAGCAGCTAAATCCTGTGAACTGTTGAAGTCCCTCGATTTGTATTCTCTAGAATGCTGGCAAGAAAGATACATGATAATATACACTTGGAAAATCCTAGAGGGACTAGTCCCAAATTTGCTCATGAAAATCACTCCCTACCAAAGCAAAAGACTCGGCAGGAGATGCAATATCCCCCTAATGAAAAGCAGGAGCCCAACTACCGCCCAGCATACATACGGAGGATTACCAATAGATCCCTGGCTGTCTTTAAGAAGGCGCTGGACAGGCACCTAAAATCGGTACTTGACCAACTGGGCTATGGTCTGTATGTCAGTTTACGTGCAGCCAGCAGTAACAGCCTGATTGATCAGGCCCTGATCCACTGTGAGTCCTGGTCACAGACTGGACCGTGGGGTTGTTGACCCCTGAAACCCTCTTCAGGTATACTCCATGTATGCTCTGTAGTAATGGTTCCAAGTGAACTATTGGTAGGGTAAAATGTTATATTTGCCTGGAAAGAGCCATGGGCCACATCCAAATATTCACCAATATACAAACACAGATATTAAAAAAGTGAAATATTTTTTCGGTCTGCTCAAAAAACAGGAAACGTTGGGAAAGTGAAGACAATGAATATAGTGGTTCAAAGAAGCTCCTGGTGCTTCTTTATAAGCCAGTGCCTGAAAAGATCTAAATATGCAAGTCAGTGTACCAAATGGAAATAGTGGTCCTTGTATTGAAGAAATGAGTACACACCTAGATATACAAGATCAAGAAATAAAAAAAATGACACTACTGCTTGAGGTAAAAAAAAAAAAGGTGGGTAGAAAATGCTTCGATGGAGTATACCTGGAGGGCATCCCAAGGGTCAACACCACCACAGCCCATTCCATGACCAGGCCTTGCAATGGATCAGGACTTGATCAACAAGTTACTGCTGGCTGCATACAGCCGATGTACGAATCACAGCCTGGAAAGCCAGGTACTGACTTTAGATGTCTGTCCAGCTCCCTCTTGAAGACAGCCAGGGGTCTATTAGTAATCCCCCTTGCGTATGCTGGGAGGCAGTTGTTCCCATGACATTTATTTTGTTGTCTCTTAGTATACTCATGGTACCGCTGCTTTTCATTGGGGGATGCCTGCCGAGTCTTGCATTGCCTGCCGAGTCTTGCTTTCATAGGGAGTGATTTTTGGTGTGAAGATTTGAGACTAGTCCCTCTAGGATTTTCCAAGTGTATATTATCATGTATCTTTCTCGCCTGCATTCCAAGGAGTACAGGTCGAGGGTCTTCAACGATTCCCAGTAATTCAGGTGCTTTATGGTACTTATACATGCAGTGAAAGTTCTCTGTATATTCTCCAGGCCTGCAATTACGTCTACTTTGAAAGGGGCCATTAGTATACAGCTGTTTTCCAGTATCGAGAGAACAAGCAATTTGAAAAGAATCATCATGGGCTTTGCATCTCTTGTTTTGAATGTTCTCATTATCCATCCTGTCATTTTCCTAGCAGATGTGGTAGATTGTTGTGATCTTTGAAAGTGTATTGGGTAGCAAGAGGGAAAGGTAGAAAGGGCTGCAAGGAGTGCTAGAGGCAGCAGCATCAAAGTTTGTGAAGTAAATCAGTTACTGTCAAAAAGTCAACGAGAGAGTCTGAGACAAAGGTGGGTCTATCAGCAAGGAGGGAAGATAAAGTAAGGGCATTAGAGCGGTGATTACGTTTGAGGTAAATTCTGCTTGCTCACTGATAAAAGTGGACAGTCCAACAGAATATGGCTAACAGAGACTGGAACCTGGCAATTCTCACAGAGTAGAACAGGGCGCTCTCCATGACATACCCATGAGTAAGACGAGTGTGTACGATGAGAAGATGGGAGAGTGTAGTCTCCCAACCACGGCACAGATGACAAGATGATGGCCAGAAACCTATACTTGGTTTAATAGAATGTTATTTGTTATGTAGCAGATCTGACCAACATTGTTGCCAATGGTTGCAAAGGTGGGTAGAAATTACAGCAAAAATAATCTGTGAATGGAACACCTCTATATGAAACTAGGAGGTCATGTACTACTGACTGCGCAGCAGTGTCTGCCTGCTCATTGCCCTGTATGTCAACATAACCAGGGACCCAACAAAAATTAATACCTTTGTGTTTGCTAGAGATACGGCATAACTTAAGTTGGATACAAAGAACTAGGGGATGAGGCAAATCAAATTTCAGACTAAGAAAGTCTGAAACTATTGCAGATGGCGACACAGGCATAGATGCAATACAGATGGTGCTACAAGAATTGCATACAATTCAGCTGTAAATATGGTAGCCGAGACTAATAAATGCCCTCACATGATGCTGTCCGGAAACACCACTGCAAATCTGACACTATCAGACGACTTGGAACCATCGATGTACACTGTGATGGCATGAGAATGAGACCGGAACTGATTAAGAAAAATGAGCGACAGTAGGTATCTGGGCTTTCGTGGATGGCAGTGAGGAAGAACAAACATGAACCCTTGGAACTTCCCTTGGGGGAAGGGAAAGTTAGATGCTACATGAACATAGAAAGGCAGCAACTAAAGAGAAGAGAAGAGCGAATGTAGACGAAGAGAAAGGGACGGAGTAAACGGGCAATTTACAAATAAGGAACTTCTGCTAACGTCTGTTATTAGGCCTTCGAGGCAGCCTACCATTTTTCCTTAAGAACTTCCTATCCAAGAGACATTTGCGTGTTTGGATTAATAATATGCTTTCCCCGGACTTTGTCCAAGCTGAAGGTGTTCCCCAGAGATGTGTGCTGAGCACCACACTTTCTCTTTGTTATAAATGATCTGGTATCAATTCTTCCATCTAATATCTGGTCATCACTCTGAGTTGATGCCTTTACTAAAGCTTGTGCAGGCATTGACTGTCGCCTCATTGCAGTTTCTCTTCAGCATGCGGTCAGATGTGTTTCCAATTGGGCCACTGCACATGGGTTTAAATTTTCTAGAAAGTACAAAACACACCAAATTACTTTCACTAGACGTTCTATTGTCCCTGATAATCCGTTGTACCTGTATGGTTCACGTATCCCAGAACGTGAAACTGTCAGGTTTCTCAGCCTTCTGTTTGGCCTTCGGTTATCCTAGAAACCTCTCATTATCTCCTTGAAAGCAACCTATCATCGCCGGCTGAACATCCTTAAAATCCTCACTCATCTTTCATGGGGGCTGATTGTAGAACTCGCCTTCGACTGCATTCTGCCCTAATTTGATCGAAAATGGATTATGGCGACCAGATATATTCAGTGGCCTCTCCTGCAACTCTTTCTAGCCTTGATCCCATCCATCCCGTTTATGCCTCGGTGCTTTTTGCTCTTCACCTGTTGAGAGCCTCTATGCAGAGACGAATATTCCATCCTTGACCGATAGCTGTGATGCTCATTGCCTCCATTATTTTTTTTTTGCTCTCACGACCTCCGCAATCCTTCCATATAGTATAGGATGGTAATGGGTGTTAGTAGAAGTTCCTCATTTGTTCGTCGCCCTGTCTACTCCATTCCTTTTTCCTTCCCCCTTGGGTAGTTCTGACTTTTCCCTTCTCCCTTGGGTAGTTCTGACAATTCGTGTCTGTTCTTCCCCACTTCCATGCGCAATAGCACAAATACCTATGGTTGCTTCTCGCTCTCTTTTCCTTAATCACTTCCAGTCTCATTCTCATGCCATCACAGTGTACATCGATGGTTCCAAGTCTTCTGACTGTGTCAGATTTGCAGCGATGTTTCCAGACAGCGTTGTACGAGGGCATTTATTAGCTTTGGCTAGCATATTTACAGCTGAATTTTATGCAGTTCTCGGAGCATTTATCCGTATTGCATCTATGCCTGTGTCGCCATTTGTGGTAGTTTCAGACTCCCTTAGTGCTTTGCAGGCTATACAAAAATTTGATTCACCTCATCCCCTGGTTCTTCATATCCAACTTTGGTTACGCCATATCTCTAGCAAGCACTAAGTTGCTGTTTTTTGTTGAGACCCCGGTCATGTTGACATACAGGGCAATGAACAGGCAGACACTCTGTGCAGTCAACAGTACAAGATCTCGCAGTTTCATATAGAGGTGTTCCATTCACAGACTATTTTACTGTGATTTCTACCCACATTTGCAACCATTGGCAGCAACGTTGTTCTGACCAGCTACATAACAATTGCATTATGGTAAACCAAATAGAGGCTTCTGGCCATCCTTTTGTCATCAGTGTCAAGGTTGGGAGATGATACTCTCCTTTCTTTGCATCAGCCATACTCGTCTTACTCTCTTACTCACAGATATCTCATGAAGAGCCACCCTGTTCCGCTGTCTGAGAATTGTCATGTTCCAGTTTTTGTAAGCCATATTCTGTTGGACTGCTCACTCTGTCAACGAGCACTCAGAATTTACCTTCGACGCCGTCACCGCTCTACTGCCCTTACTTTATCTTCCCTTCTTGCTGATGGACCCTCCTTTAACCCAGACTCTCTTCTTAACTTTTTGACATTAACTGATTTACTTCACAAACTTTGATGATGATGCCGCTAGCACCCCTCACAGCCCTTTCTACTTCTCCCTCTTGCTACCCAGTACCCCTGCACCCTTCCCTGCTTCTTTTTTATAATTATAATAATAATAATAATAATAATAATAATAATAATAATAATAATAATAATAATAATAATAATAATAATAATAATAATAATAATAATAATAATTTGTTACATTTCTAGACTTTACAGATGAATCCCATTTTAATTTTTTTTTTACATAAAGATTTTTATTCACACCAAACAATAGAAGATTTACTGTTATGCAATATTGTAATATTTGTATAAATAACATCGACACCATGCCTAACCCTTCTAGGGTAGGGTAGGTGCCTGAGTCCGAGCTTTTAGCTCATAAGACTGTCATTCCCATTTGCTCCCTTGGGGCGGGGATGGCAGACCAGAGAGGCCTAGCTTGTGGCTAGGCCTGGGGACAGTTGGTCCTAAAGATGAGGAGGTACTTGTGCCTCCTCCCATGGGAGACTGCGGTCTCAGACACTCCCTAAAGAGGGAGCCAAGGCCGGGCCACCACTTGGAAAAGGCCCGGGCCGGGAGAATACCGGCTAATCTTTAATAATAATAATAAATGTATAAATAATATCAGAGCATTTGTAAACGCACATTAGAGCCATTAGCTGACGTGTATTGGATGCGTGATGTGATTTGAACATCAGCAAAAATCGAACATTTCCGCTAATTTGAGCTGAATCCCAAGCTATTTCGTGTACTAAAACCAATCAAAATTATCTGTATTTCTGTAATATGTTTTCCAGTCTATCAAATGAGACCAAAAAACAGTGAATGCAACCGCAAAAAAAACATACGAAAATACACCGCAAATTCGCTCTTTTAATCCAAAAATACGGTTGCATTTTTTTTTCTCATTATGCACTGCTTGCTGCCGGATTTGTTTTATATTGTGCACATTTACCAGTTAGAAGCATTCTCTTATATCTAGGCCCAAATCTATTGCTCACAGCTTATCTGAGTGAGCTGAGGTCACGACATATTGCTAAGGTATTACAACCCAGGGACAATAAGGCCTGTTATCCTGGGTGTAAAGGGGAAGCAAGGAGCTGAACAAACACAGCTGAATGACTTTGAAATATATTTTCCTTCACCAAGAGCAGTAGTGATTATTTGCACGTACGTACACTTTATACAGTTGGAAACGTATGCGTACAACACGGTTTAGGCAAGGCTAAGACACAGCCTGGAGACAGAATGGACAACCGTGCTCTACCAGCTCTAGAATGAAAATGACAAGGGTGGACAGTTGGGTGGTGACCACAACACCTCCACAATTATCAGATCCACCTCATTGGATGAACCTGGGTACTGGTCGAACGATGGGGCCCCATCATTTGATCGAACGATGGGGCCCCATCATTTGATCGAACGATGGGGCCCCATCATTCGACTCTAGTACTGGTTTGCTGGTTGGGGAGATAGCCTTTCAGTGAGGGTGTGTACATGCACCAAATAAAGGTTACGTACTCTTTGCATGCCGCACCCCCACCCCGAGAGGGCTCAGGAATAGGTTCTCATCTCCCATTGGTAACCATGCCACCATGGCACCATTTAATGAGACTGCCTTTCCTCTTAACCGTCCAACTCTTAGAAAAGAGCTCAG
>NW_026468127.1:0-10000 GCF_026875155.1 Cherax quadricarinatus | reverse complement strand
AGAGAGAGAGAGGATCCAGTAGCGATCAGTGAAGAGGCGGGGCCAGGAGCTGAGTCTCGACCCCTGCAACCACAATTAGGTGAGTACACATTAGGTGAGTACACACCACACACACACACACACACACACACACACACACACACACACACACACACACACACACCACACACACACACACACACACACACACTGCAAGAAGGCGTTTGACACAGTTCCACACAAGAGATTGGTGCAAAAACTGGAGGACCAAGCAGGGATAACAGGGAAGGCACTACAATGGATCAGGGAATACTTGTCAGGAAGACAGCAGCGAGTCATGGTACGTGGCGAGGTGTCAGAGTGGGCACCTGTGACCAGCGGGGTCCCACAGGGGTCAGTCCTAGGTCCAGTGCTATTTCTGGTATTTGTGAACGACATGACGGAAGGAATAGACTCTGAGGTGTCCCTGTTTGCAGATGACGTGAAGTTGATGAGAAGAATTCACTCGATCGAAGACCAGGAGAACTACAAAGGGAAACTGGACAGGCTGCAGACCTGGTCCAGCAATTGGCTCCTGGAGTTCAATCCCACCAAGTGCAAAGTCATGAAGATTGGGGAAGGGCAAAGAAGACCGCAGACGGAGTACAGTCTAGGGGGCCAGAGACTACAAACCTCACTCAAGGAAAAAGATCTTGGGGTGAGTATAACACCAGGCACATCTCCTGAAGCGCACATCAACCAAATAACTGCTGCAGCATATGGGCGCCTAGCAAACCTCAGAACAGCATTCCGACATCTTAATAAGGAATCATTCAGGACCCTGTACACCGTGTACGTTAGGCCCATATTGGAGTATGCGGCACCGGTTTGGAACCCACACCTAGCCAAGCACGTGAAGAAACTAGAGAAAGTGCAAAGGTTTGCAACAAGACTAGTCCCAGAGCTAAGAGGTATGTCCTACGAGGAGAGGTTAAGGGAAATCAACCTGACGACACTGGAGGACAGGAGAGATAGGGGGGACATGATAACGACATACAAAATACTGAGAGGAATTGACAAGGTGGACAAAGACAGGATGTTCCAGAGATGGGACACAGCAACAAGGGCGCAGTTGGAATTTGAAGACACAGATTAATCACAGGGATGTTAGGAAGTATTTCTTCAGCCACAGAGTAGTCAGGAAGTGGAATAGTTTGGGAAGCGATGTAGTGAAGGCAGGATCCATACATAGCTTTAAGCAGAGGTATGATAATGCTCACGGTTCAGAGAGAGTGACCTAGTAGCGACCAGTGAATAGGCGGGACCAGGAGCTTAGACTCGACCCTTGCAACCTCAACTAGGTGAGTAACTAGGTAAGTACACACACACACACACACACACACACTCATACACACACACACACACACACACACACACACACACACCACACACACACACACACACACACACACACACACAACACACACACACACCACACACAACACACACCAACACACACACACCAACACACACACACCAAAACACACACACTAAATACGCGTGGAATAGACAAGGTGGAAAGGAAGGATGTTTCCCGGGGGGGGACACGCTGCAGATAAAGGGGCCACAAATTAAGAAAAATGACCGACACTAAAAGGAAATTTGGGGGACTTGTAACGAAACTTAGGGAATTTGGGAAGGGGAAAAAAGGTTTGAAACACACCCAAAAAGGGGCCTTTGGAAGAAACAAGAAATAAAAGGGGTTTAAAGACTTAGCCGGGGTTAAAAGTAATGTTTAACAAAGGGGAGGAGGTTAAGAAAGGGAATAACTACGAAAGGGAGGCAGGGAGGATAGGGGGCCCAGATTTAACCCGCCCCTTCAAAATATGAAAAAGAAGACAAAAAAACCCCAAAACAAAACCCACACAACAAACCCCAACAACAACCAAAAAAACCCCCAAAACACAAAAAAAAAACCCAACACCAAAACCAAAAAAAAACAAACAACCAAACAACAACAAAAAACCCCAAAAAACAAACCCCAAAAACCAAAAAACAACCCCAAAAAAACCAAAAAAAAAAAAACCACAAAACAAAACCAAAAACCTATAAAAACCCCCCCCAAAAAAAAAAACCCGAAAAACAAAAACCCCCAAAAAAACCCAACAAAACCCCCAAAAACCCAAAAAAAAAACAAAAGGGAACACCCAAAAAAAAAAACAACCAAAAAAACAAAAAACACAACAAAAAAAAACACCAACACACACCCACCCAAACCCCCTCACAACACCACAACCACAGTAACAGGGGGTTTTCAGCCTGTTCCCGGGGATTTGTTTTTGGGGTCAGGTTTTCCCAAATTGCTGGTGGAAAGGTTAACTCCTGAGGGTTTTTTTAAGTCCCCCCCACACAAGTTGGGGGGGGCCAAATTTTTGAAAGGGGGGAAAATAAAAGCGGTTTGGGGCCCAAAGGCAGGGAAAGCGGTTTTCCAAAGTGTCACCCAGTTTTAAAAAGGGAAACAATATTGCCCATAAAAAAACATAATTGGGACTTTATTAACAAAAAAAAACCAACACACCCCCCAAAACCACCCACCACACACCCCCAAAACCCCCAAACCCAATAAAAACCCCACCAAAAACCCCAACAAAATTAAACAACCCAACAAAAAAAAATACAAAAAAATTTTTCAAAAACAAATGAACCAATTAACAAGGGCATTAACCCAAACAAACAAAACAAACCCCAAAAAAAGGGAGTAGGTCACAAAAGGTTTGGAACAAACAACAAACACAACAAACACAAACCACCAACAAAAAAACCCAAAAAACACAAAAACACACACACACCACACACACCACACACCACCCAACAACAAACACACAACACCCCCACAACACCCCAAAAAACCCCAAAAACAACACACCCCCCCCAAAACACCCCCCCCACCAACACAACCCCCAAAACAATACCACCCCCCAACACCAACACAACAAAAACCCCCCAAAAAACACAAAAAAAACAAACCCCCCATCAACAACCACACAACACAAAAACCCCAAAAACCCAACCCCAACCCAACACCACCCCCACCCACACACTTAATCTTTAATCCCATTTCATCACAAAATTTTCACAGGCCAGAGTTCCTTAAAAAAAACCCACCCTTTAAAAAATAAACCCCACTTTTCACACACAATTACACACAAAATTACACACCACACACCCACACACACACCCACACACACACACACCCACACACACACACACACCACACACCCAATCCAACAACACACACCCCCCCCTCCCCCCGGGACACTCACATTCCCCCTGCCCATCCCCTCCCTCGATCACCCCCCCTCCCCCTTTCACCCCAACCCCCCACCCCCCCCACTCACCCCCCAAAAATGCCACAGTTCCCCACTTTTCCCCCCCCCCCACATCTGACACCACACTCAACCTAACAACAGAACACATAGGTTTCCCCTCTGGGGCAATCGGGATAAAACAAAAAGGGTTCCCCCAGAGAGCAACAAGAAAAACCAAGGACAGGAGGGGGAAAAATGAAAAGGAAGTTGGGCAAAAAGCTCAAAAAAAGGGGATCATGAATGGAAAAAGAAACTAGAAGAACTTAGCATAGAATGGAAGAGAGATAGATAGGGAAAGCGGGAATGGGAGGGCATGCAAAGCAGCAGAAGCTAGGATACAGAGTTTAAAAGGGGAAACTGAAAAATCTGAAACACCCAAAGAACTAAAGAACATTTTGGGATTGACAACAGAGACTGTCCCTCAGCCCAAAAAAGGGGGACGTAGGGAAAAAAGGGGGGCAAAAAGATGGAGATGCTCAAAAAAGGAACTGAGAAATGAAAGGCTAAGCTTTAGTGGGGGCCCTAACAAACAACAGAGCCCAAAAAGCCGAAAGGGAAAAGACGGGCCCCTGAGCCCAATACTTTAGCCATGAAACTGATAAAAGGGAAAAAGCTGCAGTGGGGAAAAACCAAAATTTAAATGAGGGGATCCAGGGATATGCGGGGGAAAATAAAGGGGTGGGTCGTCTTTGTTAGGGCCCAGGAAGTCAAAGGGGAAACATATGAACAAAAAAAAAAGGGGAAAAAAAAAGCAATTGAAAGCCATAAAGCAATAGGAGAAGACGTATGACCCACTGGAAATTTTCGGAGAATGGGGGGGTTTGTAAAAAAAAAAACCCCCCGGCCCATGAGAGTGACCTTAAAGGGGCAGAAGCGATGGGACCAGGATACTGCAGGAAAAAAGCACGTTTAAAGGGGAATGCGGCATACGGGAGGGTGTATTCGACCGCGACAAACAAAAGAAAAAAGGAAGAAACTGAGAAATGGTACAAAGGCGAAAAGGAAAAAAGGGGGGGGTGGAAAGACAACGAGATCCAACCCAGGAAGAAGATCTAAACAGCCCCCCTCACAATTTTCTATAAACCTCCCAAACCAGGAAACCCCCAGTGCAACCAAACACTCTAAATCAAAACACCCATGCCAACCCAATGCCCCCACCCACACATTACAAATTCACCCCCACAGCAACAACCCATAGCCTTACGGGTCTCCCCTTCCCCAACCCCCAAATATTTTTCCCAGACCACGTTAGAAAAGAATTTTGAAGGTGTGGTATACAAATGCAGATGGATAACAAACAAGTATGAGGAGGGCACAAAGAATCAAAGGACATCCCCAGACAAAAAGCACTCCAGAAACAAAACCACCAGAAAAAACGATTCTTTTTCCTCCGATATCAAATCTTCAGGAAAGAGAGGGGGGAGGGGAGGGGGGGTTGCACTGCTCATTAAAAAACCGTGGGTTTTTGAGAAAGGAAGGAATGGATGGATGGGCGAAAGGGAACTTAAGGAACAATCCAGTCTGAGGGACAAAGGGTGATAATTGCAGAAATGTACAACCCCCCACAGAATGCAGGGGCCAAGAGAAAAATACGATGAGAGCAACAGAGCAATGCAACACATACCCGGGTGCCAGGAGAGCACACAGGGGGGGAGCAAAGTTATATTTTTAGGGTGATTTCAATCACAAGGAGTTTGACTGGAAAACCGGGAACCCCAAGGGGGTCCAAAACATGGAAGCCAAGATGATGGATGTGGGACTGGGGAACCTCTGCATCAACATGTTAGAGACATACCCAAAAGAGGGAAGGATGAACCCGCAAGGTTGGACCTTGTTTCACCATGAGTGGGACATCGAGGGGAAACAGTATGAAAGGCCCCCGGGGTATGATATGTGGGTTTTGTGCTTCGACTACTAGTTTTTACTCCCAAATGGAAGGGGAGCAGGAATAGGTGGGAAAAACCAAACTACAAAAGGGGAACTACTCGGCATGAGGAACTTCCCTTTAAGACATTTGGGAGAGGGAACTGCAGGAAAAAACCCTACAAAAAGATGGGCTATGTACAAAAAAAGCAAGGAGGGAGAGGAGAGGTTTGTTCCAAGGGAAACAGAAAAATGGGAAGAAAAGAACGGTTTCCTTTTTTTTTACCCAAAGGTGTAGGGAGGCAAAAAATGGTGTATAAGAATGGGAAAAGGGACGAAACAGAGAACTAGGAAAATAAAAAAACAGCCCAAGAGCCGAAAAGAATAGCCAGATAAGAAGGGAGGTCAGAGCAATTTAAAAAGAATAGCATCAAAATAAAAAACGACCCAACTGTTGTACCCACATCAGGAGGAAAAAAAACAGTCAAGGACCGGTAATCAACTGAGGAAGGTGATGGGGGGAAATTTACAAGAAACGACCGAGAGGGAGTCGGAGCTTTAAACAAGATTAAAGAGGTATTTACAGTGAAACCGTAGGACTCCCAAGAAAAAACAAACAGGGGGGGGCCCCCCACAAGTGCTGGATGAGGTACAAAACCAAGGAGGAGGGAAAAGTGCATGGGGAACTTGACACCCAAAAAGGGGGTGGGACCGACAACATCTCTCCCCTGGGTCCTTTAAAAAGGGGGCAGGATTTGTGTGAGCCCTTAACAAAAATCTTAACACATCATTTGAAACGGGGAACTCCCTGAGGTTGGAAAAGGCAAATGTAGTCCCCCAAATTTTTTAAAAAAGGGGGACAGACTGGCACTAAAATACAGACCTGTATTCTAACTGTTAGTATGCAAAGGTCTGGAGAAGATCATAGGGGGAGTGGTGGGGCACCTGGAAAGAAAAATGTATAAATTTCAACCAGCACGGTTTCAGGGAAGGAAAAACCCTTTTCCCCAAACACAGGTTTTATGACAAGGTGCAGAATAAGACAAGGAAAGGGGGGGGATCGACTGCGTATTTTTGGGCTGCAAGAAGGCTTTCGACACAGTTCCCCACAAGATTACTGCAAAAATAGAGGACCCGGCACACATAACAGGAAAAGGGACTGCAATGGGTCAGGGAAAATTTACAGGGAGGAAAAAAACGAGTAGGTACGCGACGGGTGCAGAGGGGCGCCCCGGACAAGGGGGTTCCACAGATCATCCCCAACCCGTGCTGTTCTTGGATACGGAACGACATAAGGAAGGGAAGATCAAAGTGTCCTTGTTTGCAACGATGTAAATTTTAATGAGGGAAAAAACGAATCGACGAGATCAGGCAGGACTACAAAGGATTGGACAGGCACAAGCCTGGTCCACAAATGGGTCCTTGAATTTTAAACCCCCCCAAATGCAATCATAAGATTGGGAAGGCAAGAAGCCCCAGCACAATATAGTTTAGATGGCCCAAAGACTGCAAACCCCACTAAAGGAAAAAGATCTGGGGGGATTTAACACCGGCATATCTCCTGAGGCGCACATCAAACAAAAACTGCTCCGCATACGGGGCCTGGCAAACCAAACGGATAGGTTCCGATACCCCGTAAGGATTCGTTTAAGATCTGTACACCCTCTACGTCAGGCCCCCACTGGAGTATCAGCACCAGTTTGGAATCCACACCTAGTCAAGCACGTCAAGAAATTAGAGAAAGGAAAGGTTTGCAAAAAGACTATCCCAAAAGGGGGTTGTCCAGAAAAAAGGTTAGGGAAATCGGCCTACGACACTGGGGCCAGGAGGGTAGGGAGACATGATAAACGACATATAAAATACGCCGGGAAAAGACGAGGTGGGCAAAGACGGGATGTTCCGAGTGGGGGACAGACCAAGAGGGCACAATTGGAATTTAAGACTCAGATGAATCAAAGGGGTTTTAGGAAGTATTTCTCAGTCTAGAGGATCAGGCCATGGAATAGCCCAGAAAGGTGTGGTGGGGCGAACCATACATAGTTTTAAGGCGAGTATGATAGAGCTCATGGGGCAGGGAGAGAGAGGACCAAATAGCAATCACGAAAGGGGGGGCCAGGAGCTGTTCTCGACCCTGCAACCACAAATAGGTATACAAATGGGAGTACACACACACACACACACCATTACAGCAGGGCCCAGTGTTAATCGACATGTGCCTAGGGCCCCAAAGGTAAATAACACACACACACCACACACCACCACAAAACACACACACACACACAACACACACACGCAGGCCCAGTGTCTAACGACATGGCCAGGGCCAATGGAACTAATAAAATAACACACACACACACACACACACACAACAGACCACACAACTCAACCCACCACACACACACACCCCCACCACCCAACACACACCACAACACAACACACACCACACACACACACACACACAACACAACACCCCCAACACACAAACACACACACCAAAAACACACACACACACACCAAAAGAAAACATGTGGGAATGGTTTTTTACACTCAAATCAGGTATTTCTCCAAAAAGGTCTGTAAAAACCCTATGGATAAAAATTAAACATTTCTTGAACACTTTGAGTGATTGTTTTTAAAATTTATTTAAAATTTATCGCCCCATACATAATGAGCAGGGGTGATGCACTCCAGTACAAATGAGCGGGGGTGACCATCCGACTAAAAGAAGCAGGGGTTGACAATAGTCCATCGGTAAAGTTTACTTTCGTTTGGGCTACACTGGGGGGGGGGATTTAACCGCCAAAGATACTTGTAAAAACCCGCCGGAGCCGGGCAAAGTGAAACAAGGTTTTGCTTATTTTGTTGGATGTACCCCTAGACATGTGGCTCTTCCCATGTGGAAGTGATTTATGGAGCTGGGTAGTTCCCTGGTTTTTTAAGTCAATATAATTTAGTTGAATTCTTTTGTATTTTGCTCAAAAGCTAACGACAAGCCAAGGTTTTTAATCTGACCCCACAATATAGGCAAAGGGTATTTTTTAAAATTAGGAAAAGAATTCGACTGATATAGGGTAATTGTGCCAAAAGGGTTAGTTTTAAAAAAAATGCATTCTGGTACCCTACCATAAACAAACACCCATCCAATGTCCCAACCCTTTCCACGTTTTTTTCAAAACATTATTTTCTGTTCTTCTTTCGGACCTCAGTACAGTGTTCGAGATAATAAGAATGGCTGAATTGACTCACATTGACCTATGTATGCATTACATATAGAGTTCAGGTTATCATAGTCCTAGCTACTACACCAACATTATCACCGTCACTTATCTGTCTGTTTTGTCCCTGCACAATAGTCTGACTTCCTGGATTAGTTTGGATATCGCCACTTAACAGCGCCAGTATAAGAGCTGTGTGCCACTGGTTTTGTTTGGGTATGCGGTATTGCCATACTTTGCGACGATAGTGGCATTTACGTTTCTGGTAGGATGGCAACTGTTGTGTTTTCACTGTCGAGGGTATGACCCCATTCGCCTTTTCAGTCCCCATGACTGATTTCCTACTTCAGAAAATTGCAGGATAAAGATTAACACAGTTATGGCAGCCTGTGTCCCGCTAATGCCGGCCATTTTCACTGTTCACTCTTTTTATCATACACAACACTATTTTTTTTTTATTTTTTTTATTGTCTTCCAGTCCCCTAGCAATGGCCTAGTAGCTACTTTAGCAATTACCACTGATTACTAGTAAATTTCCTGATAACTTCCTTCACAAACCCTCTTCACTCCTCACTTATCCCCTTACTTCACACCCCCTTTCACGCCTCCCATCAATTACACAACCCAGGGCAACATGGGTTTAGAGCAGGTCGCTCCTGTCTGTCTCAACTATTAGATCACTACGACAAGGTCCTAGAAGCACTAAAAGACAAAAAGAATGCAGATGTAATATATACAGACTTTGCAAAAGCCTTCGACAAGTGTGACCATGGCGTAATAGCGCACAAAATGCGTGCTAAAGGAATAACAGGAAAAGTTGGTAGGTGGATCTATAATTTCCTCACAAACAGAACACAAAGAGTAGTAGTCAACAGAGTAAAGTCCGAGGCGGCTACGGTGAAAAGCTCTGTTCCACAAGGCACAGTACTCGCTCCCATCTTGTTTCTCATCCTCATATCTGACATAGACAAGGATGTCAGCCACAGCACCGTGTCTTCCCTTGCAGATGACACCCGAATCTGCATGACAGTGTCTTCCGTTTCAGACAGTGCAAGGCTCCAGGCGGACATCAACCAAATCTTTCAATGGGCTGCAGAAAACAATATGAAGTTCAATGATGAGAAATTTCAATTACTCCGATATGGTAGACACGAGGAAATCAAAACTTCATCAGAGTACAAAACAAATTCTGGCCACAAAACAGAGCGAAAAACAAACGTCAAAGACCTGGGAGTGATCATGTCGGAGGATCTCACCTTCAAGGACCATAACATTATATCAATTGCAGCTGCTAGAAAAATGACAGGATGGATAATGAGAACCTTCAAAACTAGGGATGCCAAGCCCATGATGACACTCTTCAGGTCGCTTGTTCTATCTAGGCTGGAATTTTGCTGCACACTAACAGCACCTTTCAAAGCAGGTGAAATTGCTGACCTAGAAAATGCACAGAGAACCTTCACGGCGCGCATAACGGAGATAAAACACCTCAATTACTGGGAGCGCTTGAGGTTCCTAAACCTATATTCCCTGGAATGCAGGCGGGAGAGATACATGATTATATACACCTGGAAAATCTTAGAGGGGCTAGTACCG
>NW_026468126.1:0-11446 GCF_026875155.1 Cherax quadricarinatus | reverse complement strand
GGGGGTTTGGGGTGGGGGGGGCGGGGGTTTGGGGGGGTGGGGGTGGCGGGAGGGTTTGGGGGGGGGCTTGGGGGGGTGGTGGGTCTTTTGGGGGTTTGGGTTTGGGGGGGTTGGTGGTTGGTTGGGTAGGGTGGGTTGTGGTGGTTGGTGGGTTGGTGGTGGTCTTTTTTTAAGGTTGGTGGGGGGGTCAGTGGTTTTGAGTGGGTTTAGGTGGGGGTTGGGGGGTGTTTTGGGTGAAGGGCGGTGGGGGGGTATGGAAAGGAATAAAGGGGGGGTCATTAAGGATGGGGGGGGTCATAGGAAGTTGGTGTGGGCATTAAAGGAAAGGGGGTGGGTCATGGAAAGGTTTTAAGTGGTGGGTCAGGTGAAGGTATAGTGGGGTCATGGTGAAGGTATGAGGGGGTCTTTGGGAAGGTATGAGTGGGGTCATGGTGAAGGTATGAGGGGTGGGTCATGGTAAAGGTATGGTGGGGGGTCATGGGAAGGTTGATGGGGGTCATGGTGAAGGTAGAGGGGGGTCATGGGAAAGGAAAAGTGGGTGGGTAAAATTTGAAGGTAGAGGGGGGGTCAATGAAGGTATGAGTGGGGGTCTGGGAAGGTGAGGGGGGTCATAGTGAAGTTGATGGTGGTCTGGTGAAGGAATGGTGGGTCATTGACAGTTATGAGTGGTGGTCATTGGTGAAGGTAGATGGTGGGTCAGGTGAAGGTATGAGTGGTGGGTCATGATGAATGTACGAGTGGTGGGTCATGGTGAAGGTATGAGTGGGGGGTTCATGATGAAGGTACGAGTGGTAGGTCATGGTTGAAGGTATGAGTGGTGGGTCATGGTGAAGTATGAGTGGTGGGTTCATGGTGAAGGTATAGTGGGGGGGTCATAGGCGGGCATGAGTGTGGTCAGGTAAAGGTAGAGGGGGGGGTCGGGGAAAGGGTAGAGGGTGGGCATGGTGAAGGAGAGTGGTGGGGCAGGTGAAGGTATGAGTGGGGGGTTAGGGGTGAGGATGAGTGTGGGTCGGTAAGGTAGAGGGGGGGGTCTGGTAAAGGGGATTAGGGTGGGTTATGGTGAAGGTTGAGGGGTGGGTCTGGTAAAGGGTTATGATGGGGGGTCATAGTGCAGGTATGAGGGGTGGGTCTGGTGAAGGGTATGGGGGTTTGGGTCATGGGAAGGTATGAATGGGGGTTTTATATGATTTTGAGTTGGGGTCATGGTGAAGGTATGATGGTGGTCAGGGGAAAAGGTAGAGTGGGGGGGTCATGGGAAATGAGTGGTGGGTTATGGTAAAGGTATGATGGTGGTCTGGTAAGGTTGAGTGGGGGTCAGTAAAGGTATGAGGGGTGGGCGGGGAAAGGTATGAGTGGGGGTCGGTGAAGGTATAGTGGGGGCAGGGTGAAGGAAAAGAGTGGTGGGTCATGTGACGGGAAAGGGGTGAGTCTTGGTAAAGGGGTATAATGGGGGGTTTATGGTGGGGGTATGAGTTGTGGGTCATGGTGAAGGAATGAGGGTGGTCTTTGGGAAAGGTATGAGTTGGGGGTCAGGTGAAGTATGAGTGGGGGCATGGTGAAGGTATAGTGGTGGGTCAGGGTAAGGTATGAGTGGGGGGTTGTTGTTCCTTCTGGTAGCATGAGGGACCAGACCAACATGTTTTTTCCTTATTACGCCGCTGCTCTGTCTCTCCCCCTCCTCCCCAACACATCCCCTTCATCGCCCTCACTCATCCCCTCCATTTTCCCCCCACCACACTGCTAAACCCTTTCTACCTCCTAACTACTGCCTCACCCATAAAGTAACCCGTACTACACCAAGAGTGGTGTGTGGAGCCTTGTCTCGTAAAAAAGTTTATTTAGGGACAGGTTTCACATAAGTACAGTTATGCAAATTTAGGGGGTTGCATTTATCTTTACATTAACATTTGTGTAAATTACATAGGATAGCCAAAAATATCAGCCGAAGTGACAAAATAAATTGGAGCTCTTGTAATATCTTATTACTCAAAGCCTACTTTATAAATTCTTTCATTAAAATGGTCAGGAATGATATAAAATTCATTTGACATATAAATTTGTCAATATATTTATTTTAAAAGTACTTAAGATAATTTTTATGAGAACTTACGTAGTGGCAGGGGCACAGCACAACCCTTACATGGGTGCAAATTTAGTCCAAAATTTAAAGGTACTTTTATGACAAGGATAAAACATTAAAAAAATATGCAAATTCCTACTTAGAAAAAATCCATAAAAAATAATGAAATGCGGGAAACCGCTTAAGATAAAATGTCCATAGGGAAACCTTTTTTGAAATCGATTTCATATTTTTGTTTTCGACACTAAGCCTCCACATCGGGATTATGCACGGGATGTTTGTTTACGTGTCCCCACACAATTTTCCTATAAAAACAAGCACATAAACCCGGGTTTAGTTTCCTGGAAGCTAAAAAAGGAGTCAATCGCCACAGGTTGGTAATATTAGGCAGGTAATGGGAACAAGCCTTATCTGTCTTAGTGCGGGGTAAGACTTGGGAAAGGCAGGAGAGATGGCTGCTGGATAAGTACGGTTACCATAGAATATTTGGGTCTAAGGGGGGGGATCCAGCATATTAGCATCTTGACTAAAAAGAGAATGGGCAATGAATGATGTCTAGGCAATTGGCATAAATTGCTGGCAGACAGCATTCACTGATAACTGGGACTTATTCTTTGGAAAAACGTGATATTATGCAAGGGATGGGGTTCATCTCTCTGGGGATGGAGTGGTTGCATTAGCCAATTCAATTAAAGAGGGTAATTGATGATTTGGTCTAGGAATTTAAAACTGATAAAATTATAGAGGTATGGTTGTTTGTGGGAAACAATCAGGCTGCAGCATTAGTGTTAAAAACAACAGTTATTACCGGGAAAACCTCAGGGATATGTTTAAAAGACAATATTCAAAATAAAGTTGCTAGTAATGGCAAATCAATTGATCAACAAACAAAGAGAGATAGTAGAGGGCAACGATGACTAGCTCCCTTAAGGTTTACTATAAAAATAGTAGGGTGTAAGAAATAAGATAGATGAGCTAAGATTACTTGCAAGGGCAGGTTAAAATAGATAGAGAAATGCCTTCTGAATGCAACATACAGGTTATAAAACTATTCCACACGATAGGGTCAACAGGAAGGTGGTGATGTGGCGATGTATGTCAGAGTAATTTAATTGTTGTCTTAGACATGAATAAGATTCCCAAACATCAAACACAGAATCTGTTTGGCTTTCAGTTTTCTCGAGGGACGTGACAAATTAATTTTGGGTGTGATTTATAGGCCCCCAAACCTTGATAGGGAGTGCATAAGCTGTTATGGACGAAATTCATAAGGCATCTAGATATGAAAATGTGTGATAATGGGAGATTTTAACTTTAAACAAATTGATTGGAACAATTTGACAGAAATCTTGAGTCTAGTGACTTTCTTGATACCGCTCAGATTGCCTTTTAGAACAGGGTTGTGATAGAACCAGCTAGAGGAAACAATGTACTTGACTTGGTTATTGCCAACAAAGAATCACTAATTAATAATCTTGAGGTTAATGATGAGCTTGGGGAAAGTGGATCACAAATCACTTAGTTTCAATATATCATGGAATTTCCCAGATAACTGCAATCAAATCTCTGTCCCAGATTTTCGCTTGGCCGACTTCAGGGACTGAAAAAAATTAAACCCGGGGGGGCTAAATTGGGATGTCCTGACCATGGTCAGGTAGGTGATTTTGGTTGCCAATATGACGTTTTTTCAGAGCATAGTTCTAGCTGCCCAGACAACTTTTGTTCCGAGTAGGGAAATTAAGTCTAACAAAAATTATCTCAAATGGATGAACAATAGATTAAAACATCTCATTGGTCAAAAGTGAGGCATATATAGGCGTATCAAAAAAGGGGATTGGCAGTTAAGAATCAAAATAATCAATTAATGAGAGAAATAAAGAAAGGAATAAGAAAAGCAAAAATGGATTATGAGGCTAAGGTCGCAAGGAATTCAAAGACTAACCCAAAAGGGTTCTTTCAGGTATGCAGAAGTAAGGTTAGGGACAAGACTGGCCCACTTAAAAAGTAAGTCTGGCCAGATCACTGACAGTGATAAGGATATGTGTGAAATTCTCAATACCTACTTCCTCTCAGTTTTCACCCAGGAAAATACCAGCGATATTCCCGAAATAATGATTATGTAAAAACAGATGATAAAAACTATGTACGATTGCGGTAACTAGTGACATGGGCCTCAGACAAAAAGAGAAACTAAAACTAACAAAACCCCAGGTCCTGTTGAACTGTTTTCAAGGGGGTCTTCAATTTTACAAATTTTTTCACAAAGGGTTTGAGGAGGTAGATCAGGGTAATGAATTATATTGTGTATATGGAATTCAAAGGCTTCGCAGAGTTCCAATCAAGGCTTGTTTGGGGGAAAATTTGGCACACGAAATAGGAGAAATTTTTTTCTGGGGAGAGGCATGGCTACAAAAAGGCGAGAAAGTTTGCTAAAGGGGGGAAAAACAGAATGGGGGCACGTCAGGGTGTTCCTCAGGGTCAGTGGGGCCCGTTGTTTTCTCCAAATTTACGTAAGTGACTAGATAGGGAATAAAAGTGAATAATGTATTTCGTTATAGGGGAAGGAGGAAAAAACACTTGTAGGAGGAGGAAGGCCCGTTGTGAGTGTGGGGGAAGTTCGTGAGGGAGTAGGAAAATGAAAGGGGGTAAGGCAGCCGGGGGTTATGGGGTAAAGATAGAAATGTTAAAAGCAGGGGGGATATAGTTTTGGAGTGGTTGGGCAATTATTTAATAAATTTTGGAAGGGGTAAGTACCAGGGATTGGCAAGGCATGCATAGTTTTCCCTTTTTTATAAAACAAAGGGGATAAAAGAGAGTGCAAAAATTTTAAGGGGGGTAAGTCTGGAGTTACCCCGGGGAAAAATGTATGGAAGTATAAAAATTTTTAGTCCCGGGGTTGTTTAATAATTTTAGATGGGGGAAGAAAGTAAATGCGAGGGTTTTGGCAAGAGGCGGGGATTTAAAAAGATAAAGAATCACACACAAAGGGGGATTTTTCACAGCTGCTTTTTGCTGAGACACTGGTCTTGGGGGAGATTCTGAAGAAAGTTGCGGATTGGTGGATGAATTTGGTGGGTGTGCAAAAGAAGAAAATTAAAGGGATACAGAAAGAGTAAGGTTATGAGGAAAACAAAAAGATTAGTGATGAAAGATTGAATATCAGATTGGGGGGAGAGGTAGGGAGGGGGTGAACGTATTCAATTTTTGGGGAGGGGGACTGTCCCGGATGGGTCTATGAAAGATGAGGTGAATATAAAATTTGTGAGGGAAAAAGATGGAGTGGTGCACTTAGGAGTCTGTGGAAACAAAGAACTTTGTCCTTGGGGAAAGGGGGGAAATGTATGAAGTATAGTTTTACCAAGCTCTTATAGGGTTGAAGCGTGGGTGTGAATGTTCAGGGGGGAAAGGCTGGAGGCAGGGAGATGTCATGTCTGGGGCAATGTGGGGGGTGAATAAAATGCAGAAATTCGTTTTTGGAAAGTTAGGAGGAGGTCGGGTTTCCCAAAAAACGTTGTCCAGGGGGCGAGGAAAGGGTTTTGGGTGGTTCGGCATGTAAGAAATGGAGCGAAACAAATGACTTAAAGGGTGTATCAGTCTGTATGGAAGGAAAGGGGGGTAGGGGCCCCCTGGGAAAGGGGTTGGAGGGGGGGGGAAAAAGGAGGTTTTTGTTGCAGGGGCTTGGATTTCCAGCGGGCATGCGTGAGCGTTTTTTGATAGGAGTGAATGGGAAAAATGGTTTTTAATATTTGACTGCTGTTGGAGTTGGCAAAGTAACATTTATGAAGGGATTGGGGAAACCGCAGGCCGGACTTGGGGCCTGGGAGGGAAGTACAGTCCCTGCACTCTGAAGGAGGGGGGTTAATGTTGCATTTTAAAAAAAACTGTAGTGTAAAGCACCCTTTCGGGGCAAGACAGTGTGGGTAAATGAGGGTGAAAGTTTTCTTTTTCGGCCCCCTGCCTTGGTGGGATGGGCCCGGTGTGATAATAAAAAAAAAAAAAAAAAATTTGCTGATGACAGCAAAATAGGATCCAATTCTTTCTAATGGGGACACTAATACCCCAGGATATTTAAAACTGTTGCAAGGTCGGAGAAGTGCAGATGCAGTTTAAAAATTAAAAATGCAAATTTTCTAATGTTGGACATTTAAAATAACCTTGCCACATATACACAAAATAAGTAATCTTAATATACTGTTTGGGAAAAAGGGATTTAGGAGTGCATTAGTTTCGCAATAAAGCTAACAGAATTCTTGGGTTTCAATCTAAATTTTAAATAAAAAAGTCCTCAGGTTGTTCTTCAACTCTATATACCCTTTGGGTTAGCCTCTTTTAATTAGCTGCTCATTCGGGTCACCAATTACAGAATGGATAAAAATGCCGGGGAAGGATGGCAAAATAACCCCCATTATCAAAAAAATCTTCCATATGGGGATAGACTGAGGCCCTGAATCTGCACTTTTTCGAAAGGCATAGAATTGGGGGGATATGATCGGGTGTATAAATAAAAACAGGAATAAATAAGGGGTGTAAATAGCGTGCTGAAAATTTTCCAGCCAAGACAGGACTCGCAGCAATGGTTTTTCAATTTGGGAAAAATTCAGTTTCAGGAAGGATTGGGAAAGCACGGTTTGGTAATAGAGTTGTGATGAGGGAAAAAAACCCCGGTACGTTATTCAGGCTAAAATTTGGGTATTTTTTAAAAATGGGTTAGATAAATACCGAGTGGGTGTGTGGGGGTGTGAGGGGACCTGACTAGTTGTGCTCTGGGTCGGTCCCGTGCTCCATCCTTGGGGGAGGGACCAACTGGGGGGGCATTGGGGCTTACCGGTGGGGGAGGGGGCCCTGTGGGCATGGTCAGTAGGTTGTTGCAGTGTTCCTTCTTTCTTATGTTCTTAGCCCTTATTTATTTTTTAAAATGCCACACACAAAAAATATACAGAACATGGGAACCCGTATGAATGTCAAGAAACTGGAGACAGTGAGGGGGGGTTAGCAACAAGACTAGTCGTGGGCTAAAGGAATGAGCCTGAGAAGAGATTAAAGGAGCAAGTGAGATTTTAAAAGGACAGGATAGGGGGATATAAACTTTGTAAAAAAAATTTTTAAAAAGAAAACTTGGGGTGGAAGGGAGGTTTGTCCCAGAGATGTGGAAACAGGAACACGGGGGCAAGCTGAAACTAATAATACAAGAGGGCCGCAAGTTTTTAAGAAATATTTCTCACCCCCTTAAGTGGTCAGAAAGGGAACACGGGAAAGGGGATAGTAGGGGGCAGGATCCATTCATCCCTGGATCTACCGGGAGGGTGTTGGGGGAGTTAATGCCCCCGGGGAGCGGTCCTCGACCGGGCCCCTTTTTTGTGCACAAGGATGACAAATAGCTTTACTTTGTCGCACTTAATCCTGCTTACGAACTACAGCCCGGCTGGCAGGTACGACATTTCTGTCCATTCCCCTTTTTAAGACATCCCGGGGCCTATTTGGTAATTTCCCCATATGTTAATGAGAGGTTGCTACCTGGAGGGGACCTGGAGGTTATTCCGGGGATCAACGCCCCCGCGGGCCCCTCCATGACCAGGCCTCCCCATGGGGTCGGGGCCTGATCAACTAGGCTGTTTTCTGCTGGCCCAAACCCCGGCCCCAAACACTTATTATCTATCTAATATGAATCATGGCCCCTGCTTTTCACTGGGGTTTTCTTGCACCATCCCCCCAGTCTTTTTCTTGAGGGGGATTTTGTGTTCAGATTTGGGTCAGTCCCCTTTTGAATTTTCCCATGTAATTGGATGCATCTTTTTCCGCCTACGCCCATGTGGAGAAATTTTTTCCAGGAGGGTTTCACCCCTTTCACCCCATTCGCCCCTTTTAGCCCCCTTCAGCCCTGGGGGGCCCACCCTCTCAGAAGGGGGAAACATCTTGTTACTGCTACAGCAAGTAATTGATCCCAGAAGCATACCAGTATGCACGGGTCAAGCGACCCCCCCTCCCCGCAAAACTCCGTGCGCAAAGTGTAATTTTAAAAAAAGACGTCCCTCCTTCCTTAGAGGACAAATTGGAAAATCCTGCTCCCCCTTTATTACCATGGAAAGATATGTACATTTTTTGTCTATGCTTAAGACGCAAGATTCAAGATTCTGCTTTTCTTTCAGGAGTAAGTGGCAAGGAAGCAAAAGTACTAGGTCAGCTTTTCCCTTTTTTGTGCTAGGGGGGAGTGCGGTTAAAGGGGTGGTTTTTCAAAATTTAAATTTTACCCTTTCTGAGAGTCACAAATGATGCCCGGGTAACCAACAAAACACTGATCCCTGCATTTGTGTGAACAA
Organism: Cherax quadricarinatus; assembly: GCF_026875155.1. Classification (NCBI taxonomy): domain Eukaryota; kingdom Metazoa; phylum Arthropoda; class Malacostraca; order Decapoda; family Parastacidae; genus Cherax; species Cherax quadricarinatus. The sequence continues at coordinate 3,049 of NW_026468126.1, read as the reverse complement.
AGGTCTCACAAAACACAAACACTTAAGAAAGTGTGATCAGCTCTTCAGTGATAATAAAGACTGTGATTAAAAAAGCAAATCTTGTGGAAATAGTGTACCAGTGTGCGTATTTTCCCAGACTATGGAAGACGTGGCATCCAAGGGGGACTTACTTTTTATCAACTCACCGTACCCGTCGAAAGGGGTGAAAAACACCATAGTCATGCTACAAGGCAAGGTAGGTTACGTTCTGTAGTGTGGGGGATGCGCATTCTTGAGTCGCGGTTTGTAATCAACTTTTAGTCGGCAGTGAGGGGCAATTTTTGAGTCCACACAAGTAAGTTTGTCCGCAAAACCTGAAGAAATATCGACTAACACCCCCCAGGGGGAATTTATTTTTTACATAATATGATCTATTACAGCTCATTTAGAATGATCATGACAACAATTTAAGACCTTGTCTGCAGGGGGGGCCCGTGTAGACATGTGTCTTTTTTCACTAAGTATTCCCTATATTTAAAAAATAAACTTAGCTGGGAACCATTTCTCAATACTCCAGGGAAAACAGATCAAAAGATTTTAACTGTACTTTTTCCCAGTATCCTATTTCCGACATCTCTCAATAAAGGAATTTTGAAAGCTTTTTTCCTCTTTGTAACATTCCAGCCTGTTAGGGTCGCCACTTGAGTTGATGAACCTTATTCCAGAGCAGTTTTTTTTCTCCATGTTCTTTATATCTGACTACCCAAAGGGGAAATTTGGTTTCCTGTTATTACTTTGTCCTTCATTAGTACTTTTTTAAATCCCTCTAAACCATACCCCTGCAGATAAATTAGCACCTTTTACATTAAGACACTGATGGATGCGTGTTTACTCTTTAACAAGGACGGTTTTTAAAAGAAGGGTACTAACCCTTTTTTTTGTTTCTTCCCCGGACCTCATAATTTGCACAAATATCCCTGCAAGTATCCGGGTGTTTTTTCAAGGGTTTGGGTAGCCCAGAGGGCTGGTTTCCCCTCACATTCTCAGCAGTTGGGTAGCCCACGAGGAGGTTTTTTCCCCTTTCATTTTCAGCATCTGGGTGCCCACAGGGCTGGTTTCCACTTACATTCTCAGCAGTCTGGTAGCCCCCGAGACGGTTTCCACTTTTCGTTGACAAATGTCTCATACTTCGTACATTGAAATATTCCCCCCCCAGCTATCCTTATAAAATAATGTTTCATGAGATGAAAGGGGGGTGGAGTAGCGGTGGGGGTGGTGGGTTTTGGAGTGGCAGCAGTGGTGGTGGGGGTGGGGTGGCGAGCAGGGTGTGGGGCAGCATGTTGGAGGGGGGAGCAGTCTGGAGGGGGTTTGGGATGGGGGGGCGAGCAGGGTGGAGGGGCGGCTGTGGTGGAGGGGCACTGTGGTGAAAGGGGGGGCAGTGCTAGGGGGTTTGCAGTGGGGGGGCGAGCAGTGGTGGAGAACGAGCAATGGGGGAGGGGGTTTTCGTGGAGGGGCGAGCAGTGGTGGAGGGGGGGCATGGTAGAGAGGTGAGCGTGGGGGAGGGAGAACAGTGGGGTTAGCAGTGATGGAGAGGTATTGGAAATGTAGCTGGGGGAAGCTATGAATTATCTTTCCCCCAAAAACATTTTTTACGGTACATTCACTCTCCTGGGCTTTCAGGTCACTTCCCGATCTAACACCATGTACAAATCAAATTTTATGGTTTCTGTTGTATGGTTTAGTTTTCTGGTTGACTATGGTTTTTGGGAGTTTAGACTTGGTAGTGATGGATCTTTTCCGCCACGTTGTGGTGGGAGGAGGCAAGGCAGGAGGCAGGAGGCAGGAGGCAAGAGGCAAGAGGCAAGAGGCAAGAGGCAGGAGGCAGGAGGCAGGAGGCAAGAGGCAAGAGGCAAGAGGCAAGGGGCAAAGGCAAGAGGCAGGAGGCAGGAGGCAGGAGGCAGGAGGCAAGAGGCAAGAGGCAAGAGGCAAGAGGCAAGAGGCAAGAGGCAAGAGGAAGAGGCAAGAGGCAAGAGGCAAGAGGCAGGAGGCAGGAGGTAAGAGGCAAGGGGCCTATTGTTTGGTTGCCCGGGTGGGTTACACTGCCAGACGTATGAGATGATAAACAAAAATCCCGAGGGGAGTCTCTAGAAACATGTCACAAACTTCCTTCGTGAAAAATCAGATTGTTGCTTTAGTCCCAATAGACTGGTTTATAAATACCCCCCAAATCAAATTATTGCACAAGGAACAGCTTCCCAAAGCAGTGGAAAGACGAAACTAACGATGACTGACTTGCGACCCCATATGGCACTTCTGAGTCTGGTCATGCACCAGACCAGGGGGGCGTTGACCCCCGGAACTCCTTTCAGGTAAAACACAGGTGGTGCAACATTGTACCTTAAATACTTCATGTTAATTCACTATCCCTTTTTTCTCGTTTAGAAGGTTGTTCTTAAATATTAAAATTCACTATTAGTTTTTTCTCACTATATATTGATATCATTTCAGTGAAGTTTGGGGAGACATTTGACAACCCTAGTTTGTTTACATTAATCAGCTGATCGAGGTAGGCCTGAGGTAGGCCTACCTCGGGCTTTATCACTACACTTAACACTTTATCACAGCAGCTATATACTACGTTATTTTTTTTTTTCAAAGAAAGCACTTTCCTTTTTTCTGCACTATATGGAATGGTTATATTATACAATGTACAAAAAATGAGGTTGGCCGTGCCCGTGGCCTGGTGGCTAAAGCTCTTGCTTCAAAACCCGGGGAGTGTCTGGGTTCGATTCCCAGCGAGGGTAGAAACATTGGCGTGTTTCTTTACACCAGTTTATTTTCCTCATCAATGAAATGGGTACCTGGGTGTTAGTCGGCTGGGTGTGGGTCGCATTTCCCGGGACAAAAACTGACCTAATTTCCCGAAATGCTCTGCCCCAAGTTTACGGTCACCCCACTGATCCCCCCACCTCTCCCCCCGCCCCTTCGTACCCCAACCAGCGGGGTTGTTCCCTCCTGCTGGTACCCATACCATGGGGCCCACTTATCACCAAACCAAGCAAAGTGGAGACGTGGGGATCAAAATGGG
>NW_026468125.1:0-13031 GCF_026875155.1 Cherax quadricarinatus | reverse complement strand
CAACTGACTTTTCCGATAGTTAAAAAATGAGGGTCTTAGCAGCATAAAGGAAATGTCAATGGTCCTAACCCAACCCAAATGTACCCAACCACTACGACCGGGGGAAAAAGAGTTGCCCTTGATTTGTTAACTAATTTTAAAGGGTCCCTCCAAGGCAACAACATCTGTTGTTTATGGTAGACCATTTCACCAGATATTGTGAGTTAGTTCCTTTGCAGATAAGACTGCGAGACAGTAGCTAGAGCGTTTAAAGAACGCATTATCTGCAGGCATACCACCCCAAAGTCCTTAGTAACAGATAATGGAGGTGAATTCTGTAATGAGATTCTTGAAAATTTGTGTACTTTATACAAGATCTCTAAATCCACCATTGTTCCTCATCATCCTGCCAGCAATGGGTTAGCGAACGAACCAATAAAGAAAGTACTTGATGTCTTGAGAGCCACTATCAACCCCAATAGTGAAACTTGGGATGAAGTTATACCAGATGTCCAGTGTGCCATAAATTCTGCTTACAATGCTTCCATAGGTGATACTCCACATTATGCATTGTATGGTGTAGACAAGCGTTACCCTATGAGTTGTTATATTCCACTCCGAAACCTAATTACAACCTGATGATTTCGTAGCAACTCGTACCAGCTTAGCTCAAAGTGTTTTTAGAAGAATCCGTGAAACACTTCATAAAGCAACAGCAGAACTTACTAGAGTAACTAATAGCCGTGCTAAGCCATCCAAAATCAAAGTAGGTTCGAGAGTTATGCTGATTAACTTTAACAAAACGTCTGCAATGCCAAAGCTTGATCAAAAGTTTGTCGGACCTTATCGAGTTGTAGAACATATCACTGGAAATAAGTATAAGGTTAGAGAAATTAGTACTGGCAAATATAAAGAATCGCATTTAGATCATATGAAATTAGTATGCAATGTTGAGGATATTGCTACCCAGACTAATGTGACAGATTCTGACAATCCTCCTGATCCTGTACTCACTACCTCAGATACTCAGTCAGATACTCATCCTGAATGTCGTTACTCCTTGCGTACTCAACAAGTATGAGAAACCCGCAAGTATCTTTTGTAGATACTCCTTCAGATCTCTCTCTCAGTCAAGGCATGTGTTAGCCATTGCAGAGGAATTCGACCCTCCCAGAGATGATAACCATTCTGCATACGTAAACCTTACCCTCCAGAATTGGGTTAAATACCATAGTCTGTATAAAAGTGATGTCCGAGATGAATGAACTTTGTCATTGTGTGTTTTAATTATTACTGGAGTCAGTTTGTCAGAAATTTTCGTGTTCAGTTCCCTCCGTATCTGAGAATTAACAGTCTAGATTTTGTGTGCACTCGAATCTGCCTTTTTCTGTTAAACACTTCTTGTATATAATTATTCTTCCTCAGAAATCCGAAGAGTGCATGACTACAGATCGATCGATCATTCCATCCATATTTGTATATTGATTTGTACTTATAGTTTGGTAATGATTACGTTAACACCCATTACGTCAAAATCATGTTGTACCATCCATTAGTTCTAAGTTTATATGCATTTGTTATTGTATAGAATCAGCCCAGATCCGCCTGCCTGTTCAGCCTATAGATAGTAGTGTATGTCGGGACGACATACGTAACATGACCGAGCTGTCAGCATAGTTGCTGATCCCTGTATTCCCTGTATTATATAGCATAGCATATTAGTATCCTCCATGTGCTTTAGACACGAGACCCCTCGTAGGCCTGTGGCTTTGTGTGACGTCATGGGGATACACATGGGCAGTGATCCCCCTGTCCCGTCCTCACTCGGCGGCAGACCTACAAGGCGCGAACAGGCTTGGCACCGGGCTCCATCTCTCATCTCAGTCTGACAATACACCTACCATCCTACAAGTGTGTCTACCTTATCCTACGATATCTCCATTCAAGAACCCCTTACGACAGACATGGGTCATTAGTATACAGGAATATTCCAGCCTAGAGAGAACAAGTGCTCTGAAAAGTATCATCAATGGAGTAGCATCACTTGTTTATAAGTTCTAGTTATCCAGCCATTCATTTTCCTTGCAGCTGGAAAGACACGTTTCTTGAATGAGAGATCTGAAATTATCACTTCTAGGTCTCTCACAATAGACTAATAATGTAATATTTTGGTTCATGATGAATTAGACATGTACATTTGGGTATTTTTATGCTGTAGACGTTTCTCCAACCAGTGACTTGATCAATAAAATACAGAACACTGAAGATGTAGATGACGAGGTAATCAGTCCTAGGCTGAGGGACTGATTACATCTTTTACCTCTTCATTCTGTATTGTATTGATAATGCTACTGGTTGGAGAAATATCTACATGTGCTCCCACCATACCATTGTAGCAGTCATCATGGTGGTTCATCTGCTCCCACCATGCCATTGTAGCAGTCATCATGGTGGTTCATCTGCTCCCACCATACCATTGTAGCAGTCATCATTGTGGTTCATCTGTTCCCATCATACCATTGTAGCAGTCATCATGGTGGTTCATGTGCTCCCACCATACCATTGTAGCAGTCATCATGGTGGTTCATGTGCTCCCACCATACCATTGTAGCAGTCATCATGGTGGTTCATGTGCTCCCACCATATCATTGTAGCAGTCATCATGGTGGTTCATCTGCTCCCACCATATCATTGTAGCAGTCATCATGGTGGCTCATCTGCTCCCACCATATCATTGTAGCAGTCATCATGGTGGTTCATCTGCTCCCATCATACCATTGTAGCAGTCATCATGGTGGTTCATCTGCTCCCACCATGCCATTGTAGCAGTCATCATGGTGGCTCATGTGCTCCCACCATACTATTGTAGCAGTCATCATGGTGGTTCATCTGCTCCCGCCATACCATTGTAGCAATCATCATGGTGGTTCATCTGCTCCCGCCATTCCATTGTAGCAGTCATCATGGTGGTTCATCTGCTTCCATCATACCATTGTAGCAGTCATCATGGTGGTTCATCTGCTCCCGCCATACCATTGTAGCAATCATCATGGTGGTTCATCTGCTCCCGCCATTCCATTGTAGCAGTCATCATGGTGGTTCATCTGCTTCCATCATACCATTGTAGCAGTCATCATGGTGGTTCATCTGCTCCTGCCATACCATTGTAGCAGTCATCATGGTGGTTCATCTGCTCCTGCCATACCATTGTAGCAGTCATCATGGTGGTTCATCTGCTCCCACCATACCATTGTAGCAGTCATCATGGTGGCTCATGTGCTCCCACCATACTATTGTAGCAGTCATCATGGTGGTTCATCTGCTCCCGCCATACCATTGTAGCAATCATCATGGTGGTTCATCTGCTCCCGCCATTCCATTGTAGCAGTCATCATGGTGGTTCATCTGCTTCCATCATACCATTGTAGCAGTCATCATGGTGGTTCATCTGCTCCTGCCATACCATTGTAGCAGTCATCATGGTGGTTCATCTGCTCCCACCATACCATTGTAGCAGTCATCATGGTGGTTCATCTGCTCCCACCATACCATTGTAGCAGTCATCATGGTGGGTCATGTGCTCCCACCATACTATTGTAGCAGTCATCATGGTGGTTCATCTGCTCCCACCATACCATTGTAGCAGTCATCATGGTGGTTCATCTGCTCCCACCATACATTGTAGCAGTCATCATGGTGGCTCATGTGCCCCACCATACTATTGTAGCAGTCATCATGGTGGTTCATCTGCTCCCACCATACCATTGTAGCAGTCATCATGGTGGTTCATCTGCTTCCATCATACCATTGTAGCAGTCATCATGGTGGTTCATCTGCTCCCACCATACCATTGAAGCAGTCATCATGGTGGTTCATCTGCTCCCACCATACCATTGTAGCAGTCATCATGGTGGTTCATCTGCTCCCACCATACCATTGTAGCAGTCATCATGGTGGCTCATGTGCTCCTACCATACTATTGTAGCAGTCATCATGGTGGTTCATCTGCTCCCGCCATACCATTGTAGCAATCATCATGGTGGTTCATCTGCTCCCGCCATTCCATTGTAGCAGTCATCATGGTGGTTCATCTGCTTCCATCATACCATTGTAGCAGTCATCATGGTGGTTCATCTGCTCCCGCTATACCATTGTAGCAATCATCATGGTGGTTCATCTGCTCCTGCCATTCCATTGGTACTCCAAAGGGGAAACATTTAAGTTTTCCAACTGACCACATTTGGAGCTTACTGATGCAGCTCTCGCAAGCTTTGTGTGGTGCAAATGGTTTGTTCTGGTCTCCAAGTTTGCTGCCATTATAAACAAAGTAGCAGCGCTTCAATAAAGGAGTAATGTTGCTCCGGGAATCTGAAGGATGAATTACCCGCAGACAACAAAATATATTTGGTGAATTTATGCAGCCGCTAGATATATTAATAATCTGAAAATGAAGAAAAATATATTAGATTTAACTTTTAAGTCAATATAAGGTAAGCATTTTAATTGGTAATACACCACTTTCCCATTTACTTATGTTATACGAAAAGAGAAAAGTAACGTTTCCGTATAACTTGACAACCTGATGTGACAGAAATGATTAAAAAACACAGTGAATCACTATTTTCCATATGTATATATATGTATATATATATATATATATATATATATATATATATATATATATATATATATATATATATATATATATATATATATATATATATATATATATATATATATATGTACATACCGAAAAAGATACCATAGAGTCAATAAAAAAATCATGCAGACCAGTGATAATTCACCCAAAAATTCTAATGACTCGGTCTTCAAGAATCTTTGTACAAAATGCAGTAAATTATTTCAGTAGTTTTCGACTTTTTTTTCATTCATGGCGCCATCCTTAAGTTACATATCTTAATAATAATAATAATAATAATAATAATAATAATAATAATAATAATAATAATAATAATAATAATAATAATATAATAATAACATACACGAGCATAAAACACACATACAAAATATAAAAATGTAAGTCTGTTAGTGTAAGTAATATACAAGTATTATAGATAATAAAATAAACTAACTTGCCTTGTGTGACATTCTCAGAGAGATATTTGTGTTTGTTGTGGCCGACAGATACTTTTGACATTATGTAAAATATTGGAAAGACATTCCACCATTTTTTCTTCGACAGACTGTAGCCTTTCCCTCTTGTTAGTTTTCGTGAACACAGGAAATCCCAGATTACACAGGTAAGATGTGGAAAAGTTTACGAGAATTACTGAAGCTTTATTTACAGACTGAGGATATTAATTATTAATATTTTTACAGAATTCGCCCAGAGGTAATTTCAGACTGACATCATTATATATTTCACTTAATTCTTCTTCTTCTGTGAGACTGAGCTTTGATAGGCTTGGTACTGATGCAATAATTGTAGTTCTCAACCAGTCATAGTCTTCCCTACATCAGTTTGGGTAATCGCGTTGATTTATTCTGCAAGTACTTCAAAATACTCAAAAATCAATGTTATGATCTCTTTATTCTTAATTTCAGCAACATGTAGGAACATATCCAGGTTGCCTTCCTTCACTTTGGCAGCCCAAATTCTTAATTCATTTCTCAGAGCATTAATTTTGTCAGTGAAAGATGAGATATTTTCAGTGTCGCCTTGCATGCTGGAATTTACCTTGTTTAAGTGTACAAAGATACCCACTAAGTAGGATAATTTTGTATACTAAATGTCATCTGCAAGCATAACACACAATTTTTATGCTCATGGATGAAAAAAAAGCTACTCAAGGATATCTTTGAGTTCATACACTAGTGACAACACTTTGTCTCTGGATAGCTATCTTTCCTCCGTGTGCTCTGCTGCAACTTCTTCCCATAGTCTGCCAAACAGTCGTGATTTAGGTCGCCTACTTTTTATGGAGTTCACCATTTTTACGGCTTTGCCAAATACAGTCTTCAACTTATTATTGATTATTCTTGCAACCAGTATCACACGATGGAGAAAACAATGTGTTATGACATCAATGTTTTCTTTCTTCACAAATGATACAAATCCTTTCACTGAACCAACCATTGATAGAGCACTGTCTGTCCAAATTACTACACAGGATTACCAGGACAAACCATCACCTTTCAAGTACAGTGGAACCTCTGATCACGAACGCTTCCGAACACGAGCAAATCGGTTCAAGACCAAAAAAATTCGCCAAATTTTTTGCAACTGGTCACGAACACATAATTGGGTGCCGAACAAACACAGTCGCACCAATTTTCACATTCCGTGCCATTTTTTTTTCAAAGCAACCACAGGGGGTTGTATAATAGCTCTAGGCCTTTTGTGTTGCAATCAACACATCATCAGGAGCTTGCAAAGTTGCAGAAATAAGTAAGAAAATATTAGCAGATTCGTTCCGAGGGATGCTTTGTAAAGAGGTAGAGGCGGGAAACATTCAGTACATTCAGTACAAGTGCCTAGCGCCAAAAATATTAAGTATTATAGGAACAGAGGATAGTCAGCCCACAAGCAAAGGTAATGGAGTGGTTAACTAGCATTGGAAACATAATGGTTCTCAAAATTATCAGTCGGCTTTCAGAAACATAAAGAACTGTACATCTGAATAAAGCTGTGAGACACCTGAATAAAGCTGTGTCAGACACATTTGTGTTGTTTTAACAAATTCTATCCTCCGGTTAGCTGCAGTATGTTATTGCTTATATACACTTGTTCTTGGTTGCATTAATGTGTATTGCTTATGGAGGCTAGTACATCAAACGGGGAGTAGAAAGAAATTAGCTCTGAGGTTACCACACCATCGTATATCTTCACAACATGAAGCAAGCCTAGTTCGCTAGGCTCATGTTGTTTGTAAGATTGTGTGGTCCAGTGGATTAGAGCGTCGTAAATTTTCACTGACTTCCATGAGGCGGGCTAAAACAACACTGGTTTGATCCTCTGTCTAGCCGCAGTCTGCTATTGCTCCAATACCACTTGTTCGTGGTTGCACTAATACACACCACACACACTACATATTATATATATATATATATATATATATATATTATATATATATATATATTAATATATATTATATATATATATATATATATATATATATATATGTCGTGCCGAATATGTAAAACTGGGCAATTAGCAAGAACTCATTTAAAATTAAGTCCTTTCTAAAATTTTCTCTTATACGCTTAAAGATATATTTTTTTCATTAATGTTGATGTAAAAAATTTATGATTTTGCACCAAAGGAACTTAGAAAACTTACCTAACCTTATTATAACAAGCGCAATTTATTTTAGCTAACCCAACTAAATATATTTTAGATTTGTTTACAATAATTTAATACTAAACAAACACAGGGGAAATATATTTTTTTCGTTAGGTTCAGAATGATTTTGGCGAATTTATTGCATACACAAATTTTCACTTGTCCTATATGGCAAGATGAGCGTTGCTATTTAACCCAAGATAGCAATTCTGCCTATTCGGCACGACATATATATATTATATATATATATATATATATTATATATATATATATATTATATATAATATATTTTTATATATATATATATATATATATGTCGTGCCGAATAGGCAGAACTTGCGATCTTGGCTTAAATAGCAACGCTCATCTTGCCATATAGGACAAGTGAAAATTTGTGTATGTAATAATTTCGCTAAAATCATTCTAAAAGCTAACGGGGGAAAAATATATTTTCACTGTGTTGTTTATTTATTAAAATTTTGTAAACAAATCAAAAATTTATATTTAGTTAGGTTAGGCTAAAAAAAAATTGTTCTTGTTATAATAAGGTTTAGGTAAGTTTTCTAAGTTCCTATTGGTGCAAAATTATAAACTTTTACATCAACATTAATGAAAAAAATATATCTTTAAACGTAAAAGAGAAAATTTTAGAAAGGACTTAATTTTTAGATGATTTTCTTGCTAATTGACCAGTTTTACATATTCGGCACGACATATATATATATATATTATATATATATATATATATATATATAATATATATATATATATAATATATATATATATATATATATATATATATATATATGTGTGTGTGTGTGTGTGTGTGTGTGTACTCACCTATTTGTACTCACCTATTTGTGGTTGCAGGGGGTCGAGCCCTAACTCCTGGCCCCCCCTCTTCACCGGTTGCTACTGGGCCCTCTCTCTCCCCGCTCCATGAGCTTTATCAAACCTCGCTTAAAACTGTGTATGGTTCCTGCCTCCACTACGTCATTTTCTAGGCTTTTCCCACTGCCTTACAACTCTATGACTGAAGAAATACTTCCTACTATCTCTTGACTCATTTGTGTCTTCAACTTCCAATTGTGGCCTCTTGTTTCTGGTCCCCTCCCTGGAACATCCTTTCCTTGTCCACCTTGTCTATTCCACGCAGTATTTTATATGTCGTTATATGTCTCCCCTGACCCTCCTGTCCTCCAGTGTCGTGGGGCCGATTTCCCTTAATCTTTCTTCATAGGACTTTCCCCCTTAGCTCTGGAACTAACCTTGTTGCAAAACCTTTGTACTTTCTCTAGTTTCTTGACGTGCTTTATCAAGTGCGGGTTCCAAACAGGTGCTGCATACTCCAGTATGGGCCTGACATACACGTTACAGTGTCTTGAATGATTCCTTACTAAGGTATCGGAATGCTGTTCTCAGGTTTGCCAGGCGCCCATATGCTGCAGCAGTTATCTGATTGATGTGTGCTTCCGGAGACATGCTCGGTGTTATACTCACCCCAGATCTTTCTCCTTGAGTGAGGTTTGCAGTCTTTGGCCACCTAGCCTATACTCTGTCTGTGGTCTTCTGTGCCCTTCGCCTATCTTCATGACTTTGCATTTGGCAGGATTAAATTCGAGAAGCCATTTGTTGGACCGGGTTTGTCCGTCTGTCCAGGTCTCTTTGAAGTCCTGCCTGGTCCTCTTTCAGATTTAATTCTCCTCTTAACTTAAACATCATCTGCAAACAGGGACACTTCTGAGTCTAACCCTTCCGTCATGTCGTTCACATATCCCAAAAAATAGCACTGGTCCTAGGATCGACCCCTGTGGGACCCCGCTCGTCACAGGTGCCCACTGTGATACATCATTACGTAACCATGACTCGTTGTTCCCTTTCCCTGTCAGGTATTCTTGATCCTTTTGGCAGTCCCCTTCCTGTTATATGCGCCTGATGCTCTAACTTTGCACTAATCTCTTGTGAGGAACTGTGTCAAAGGCCTTCTTGCAGTCCAAGAAGATGCAATCAACCCACCCCTCTCTCTTTGTCTTACTTCTGTTATTTTATCAAAAAAACTCCAGAAGGTTTGTGACACAGGATTTGCCTTCCGTGAATCCGTGCTGGTTGGCATTATACTCCTGTTCCGTTCCAGGTGCTCCACCACTCTCCTCCTGATAATCTTCTCCATAATTTTGCATACTATACACGTCAATGACACAGGTCTATAGTTTAGTGCCTCTTTTCTGTCTCCTTTTTTGAAAAGGGGAACTACATTTGCCGTCTTCCATACCTCAGGTAGTTGCCCAGTTTCCAGGGATGTGTTGAAGATTGTGGTAAGTGGTACGCACAACATATCTGCTCCCTCTCTAAGGACCCACGGAGAGATGTTTTTCGGTCCCATTGCCTTTGAGGTATCGATGTCCCTTAGCAGTTTCTTCACCTCCTCCTATCTGTAGGGTATGTCGTCCAACACTTGTTGGTGTATTCCTGGTTGGTGTCCCCATCTGGTCTGTCCCCCAAGTCCTTCCCTGTCTCTACTGTAAATATTTCCCTTAAATCTCGTGTTGAGCTCCTCACATACCTCTTGATCGTTTCTTGTGAGTTCTCCACCTTCTTTCCTCAGCCCTTTTCACTGGTCCTTGACTGTTGTCTTCCTCCTAATGTGGCTATACAGCAGTTTCGGGTCAGATTTGACTTTCGATGCTATGTCGTTTTCATACTGTCGCTGGGCCTCCCTCCTTATCTGCGCATACTCGTTTCTGGCTCTTCTACTAATCTCCTTGTTTTCCTGGGTCCTATGCCTCCTGTACCTTTTCCATTCTCTGTTGGGACTTAGTTTTTGCCTCCCTACCACCTTCGGGTAAACCAAGGACTCGTTTTGGTCCTTCCTATTATTTTCTGTTTCCTTGGGAACAAAACTTTCCTCTGCCTCCTTGCACTTAGTTGCCACATATTCCATTTATCTCGTTTACTGATTTTCCTACCATTTCTCTGTCCCACTGAAACCTCCTGCAGGAAGTTTCTCATACCTGTGTAGTCCCCCCTTTTATAGTTTGGCCTGTCCCCTTCAGTTCCTGTTACCTTCTCCCCTTGTAACTCTACTATATAGTCAAAACTCAGAACCACATGATCGCTAGCTCCAAGGGCCTTCCCCTAAGTGATGTCCCTCAATGTCTGAAATGCTCAGGGTGAACACAAGATCCCAGTCTTGCTGGCTCATCCTTTCCCCCCTCTCTCTGGTTGTGTCCCTGACATGTTGATGCATGAGGTTTTCAAGTCCACATCCATCATCTTGGCTCTCCATGTTTCGGGACCCCCATGTGGCTCCAAAGGTTTTCCCAGTCGATCTCCCTGTGGTTGAAATCGCCCATTACCAGTAACTTTGCTCTGCTCGAGTAAGCTCTTCTTGCCACCTCAGCCAGTGTGGGCCACCTTTAAACCCCGTTGTTTTCTTCGTACTCCTCTCTTGGCCTCCTGCAGTTCTGTGGTGGGTTATACATCACTCCAATGGACCTACTTTATGTTCTCCGGACTGAATTGTACCCACAATGTAGTCTCTTTCTCCCAAACATGTCCATGCCTTCCCTTTCCTAAAAAACTCATTGGTGTTTTTTTGAGCAGTGCAACCCCTCCTCCCCCTCTACTCCTTCTATCTTTCCTCAGGATCTGATTTTCCTGTTGGGAAGATTGTGTCTGTTATTGTCTCAGCGAGTTTTTTTTTCTGTGACTGCTATGATGTCTGGGGATTTTTCACTGATTCTTTCATTCCACTCCTCATGTTTATTCGTTATTCCATCCGCGTTGTGTACCAAACCTTTAGTTCTTTTCTATCATTGTGGTCATGCCAAATATATTGGGGTTGGGGGAGCGAGAGCCTTGGTGGGGGCCTATATGGGGCTGTGGTGTAGGTGGGGTTTGTGTTGATGGGGGTGGGGGCAGAATGCCCCTAAGGGACAGCTGTTGGGGTGAGGTTTGTGATATGGGGGTTGGTGGCAGAGGGAACAGTGAGTGGGTTGTAGTATAGGTTGCTCAGTTGCGTTGGGAATTGTGTGTGGGGTGTGTGTGTGTGTGTGTGTGTGTGTGTGTGTGCCATAAATCCGAGGTAAAGATTGCCAGACATGAGGAGGTTAATAACATTATCAAGAGGAGCCTCACAACAGCTGGATGCCCAGCAGTAAGAGAGCCACCCCAACTATGCAGTTTGGGATGGCAGCCAGAAGCGTCCAGATTGGTGTCACACTTCAAGCCTGGACAGACAGTAAGCAGGGGGTGTGGGCTACAACATGTGTATCTACCTTGGCTGATACCTATCTCCAATACACCAGGGAGGAAGGAGGGGCAGCCGCCAGCTTCAGGGAGTCCCAGAAGTCTAGAAAATATGGAGAAACTTGCCCATCTTTTATAGGTTTGTTCCCATAGGTCAGGGGCCCTTAGCTCATGGGGAAAGAATGCATCTAATTTCCCTTTAAAGGGAGCTAGGCAAAAGACTCATCAGGGTAAACTAGGGATCCCAGGGCAGCTAGTTTTCTGCTCCAGGGACTCAGCGCTGCTGTTCAGAGGGGTAATGCCTGCTGTATTTTGGGCACGCGCCCCGTTCTGAAGAGCTGGATGATATTTTTGCATTATAATCAGTGACAAACACGTAACAATATGTACTAAACATGCATCCCCCAATCTCATTTTACTGTATATGCCATTTTTATATCAAAAAATGTATCTCTTAAACTTTTTGTAACATATTATGTAATAAAATATACCTATTGGTAAAAAAAGAATGAAAAGATAGGGTGGTAGGTAAAGTGGAATATTCAAATGGCTTCAAGAAGAAATCCAAAATTCTTCCCCTTTAAGCCTTTTTATTTCCCCTTTCCGAGGCTATGGGTCCCCCAATTTACACCAGATGTGGACCCCATCCTATATATATATATATTTATATATATATATATATATATATATATATATATATATATTTTTATAATATATATTATATACATTTATATTATAGTGGAAACCCCTAGTCACGTTCCAAAACTCTGGTCGTGACCCGAACCTAATATCCCCCTTGGATTGTACGTAAATACGATTAATCCATTTCAGACCCCTCAGAACTATATGTAAAACATTTTTAAGATTTTTTAAGCACAAAAATAGTTAATTATACCACAGAATGCACTTGGAAAATCCTAGAAGGATTAGTACCAAATCTGCACACGAAAATCACTCTCTACGAAAGCAAAAGACTCGGTAAAAGATGCAACATTCTCCCTGTGAAAAGCTGGGGCACCACGTGTACACTAAGGGACAAAATGAACATTAAAATGGTATGAAATACCGACAGATTGTTAGGTAAGACACATATGCAACAGTTAGGTATCTTTATTTCGAAACGTTTCGCCTACACAGTAGGCTTCTTCAGTCGAGTACAGAAAGGTTGATAGAAGCAGAAGAACTTGAAGACGATGTAATCATCTCACCTTTTAAAATTTGAGGTGGTCAGCCTCAGTTGGAGAAGGCATTTTTCCGTTGTCTGA
Source organism: Cherax quadricarinatus (assembly GCF_026875155.1). Lineage (NCBI taxonomy): Eukaryota > Metazoa > Arthropoda > Malacostraca > Decapoda > Parastacidae > Cherax > Cherax quadricarinatus. Next base: position 236 of record NW_026468125.1, on the reverse strand, counting down.
AACAAAATTTAAGTTGAAGTGACGAAGGGGGGCCCTTTTTATAGTCCCCCGGAGGTGAGACGTAGGTTGTTTGGGAGGGCAGGTCCTTCTCAAACCAGCCGTTTACCAGTAGAGGTTGTCGAATGGTCTGTACCAAGATCCTGGTTGCAGGTCTGACAGAATGAACATTAAAATGGGATGAAAAACCGACAGATTGAGGTAAGACACATATGCAACAGTTTAGGTATCTTTATTTC
>NW_026468124.1:0-12989 GCF_026875155.1 Cherax quadricarinatus | reverse complement strand
CAAAGTTGACTTATTAAATTAGTGCAGAGAGGCCTACAGGGCTGCTAGGTGCACTACTGTATGCAGCAGTGCACCACTTGCGCATATTTTCATAGTAGTACAGCTGCGGCACTACAGTATGCAGCTGCCTGCACTACAGTAGTGCAGCTGCGTGCACTACAGTAAGCAGCTGCTGCCTAAAAATTGCAGCGCGTGCACGCAGTATGCAGCGCGGACACAGTAGTGCAGCTGCGTGACCAATAGGCATCTGCGTTCACTACAAAGTGCAGCGCGTGCACTACAGTAGTGAAATAGGTGACTGCAGTAGTGCAGCTGGGTGCACTTCGTAGTGAAAGCTAGGGCACTATAGTAGTGCAGCTACGTGCACTATAGTATTCATTTTTGGGTGCACGGAGTAGGACACTACGGCACTACAGTTGTGCACGCAGCTGCCTACTTTTACTGCACGCAGTTTCTCGCTGCACCAAACGCACTACCCAGTGTCGACTGTAGTAAATTTACGCGTGCACTATTCTTTTGCAGACATCCCCACTAGTGCAGGTTTTGCACTACAGAAGGGGCAGGTATGGCCCCAAAATAGGGCGCTGGGTGCACTCAGTAGTGCAGCTATGTGCACAAGTATTGCACTATGTGCACTATAGTACGCAACTGGGGTGCACTACTTTGCGTAGCTAGGTGCACTACAGTAGTGCATATACACAAACAACTATATATATATATAAAAATATTAAATATATATCATTCATATATATTTGTATATGTATATATGGATATAAAGAGCTTTATACCCATTCCTTTAAAAAATTTTAAATTTTCATAAAGAGAAAAAATCAAAAAATTTTTCGATAAAAATTAATGTTAGTAAAGGTATGGTATATAGCTCTCTTTTAAAAACAAACTTCCAATTTCCCCCAAAAGTTTCTTTAAGTCTTATGTTACCTTAAAAAAATAAAAATTTGCACCTTAAAAAAGCAGACAAAAAATGCAATGGAAATTATGAAAAAAAATGAATCCCAAAAGTAAAAATGAATAACTTTTAGATTTCTGAAACCTTTTCTAAACTTGGGAAAATACCTAGAAACCGAAAAACAGCAATTTCAAAAACAATAAAACTTCTACGAAAGGCAAAGATGAATTAGTCAAAAAATTTACTTCCACTAATCCATCTTTTCCCCTTACAAAAGGGACTAAAAAAAACACAAAAAAACCGGGGAAATCCAGTCAGACCAATTATTAGCTCCATAGGGTCAGTTTCATATAAATTATCCAAAGGGCTTGTTGATATTTTGAGCCCTATTTTTGGGGCAAAATTTCTAACTTTAATGTTAAAAAAAAATAGATTTGGGTTGTTTAAATTTAAGTCCTTGACTGACTTAAATGATTTTAACATGGTTAGTTTTGATGTTATTCCCTTGATTACGAAATTTCCCTGTTGATGATTTATTAATTTTCTTATTAAGAACTCTTAACTATATTTACCTTGCCATTCCCACTATCATTAAACTTATTAAACTTTGCTTTGTTGATGCAAAATTTTTATTTAATGATAAGTTTTACACCAGAATTTTGGTAGGCAAGGGGAAATCCTCTTTCACCTGTTTTTAGTAACCTATACATGGAATTTTTTGAAAAAAGGTTGCTTAACACAATCCCTTTAATAGGCTAAATGGTTCAGAATTTGATGATATTTGTGTCTTATGACCAAAAAATGTGATATACCCATTTCCTTGAAAAAATTAAATACTTAGCCATTTTAAAAATTTTACTGGGGTTTTTGAAGAAAATAATCATTGCCTTTTCTAGATGTTTTTTTATTTAAAGGGGAATAAAGAATTCAAATTTTTAAAAATTTACAAAAACTACAAATAACTGTTCCCAGTCCACTTTTTTCCCCGCATCAAGAAGAGTCAAACTGTCTGTTTTTCATCAATGTTTTTGAGAGCTTTTCAATTTTAGTCCTGATTCATAGGAGGAAAATCCAAAATTTTTTGAAATAGGTAATGACTTAAAATCCCCAAAAAATGTAATTGATAAATCTTTTAAAGTTTCAAAATATTTTTACAATCCAAAAAGGGGACAACCAACTTTTTCAACTAAAAATATGTTTGTTCTCTCTTTAACATGAAAACTTTGGTTGATATGCCTTCTTTCTTAAGACTTTTAATATTAATTTTTATTCAAAAACTTGATACGTAAAAAAATTTTTTTGTAAAAATTCCCCCCAAAAAAGGGATGGGGTGGTCTATGAGATTCCTTGTAAAATTTGCGATGAAGTTTACTACGGTCAAACTGGAAAAAAATCTCGAACTAAGATTAAAACAACAAAACATAGCATTAGAACTGGACAAGATTCCAATGCTCTATTTATTCATGTAAGAGATTTTAACCCATCCAATTGATTTTCAAAAAGTTGAGAAATAGTATAAAGCAAGTCCATGGTCGACGGGATAAAATTTGAAACTTGTTTCATAAATAGCAGTTTTGACAATAATATGAATTTTTCCCTTTTGGTTTATATAATTAGATCCATTTAAAAATTAATAGAATTTGGGAAGAATTTAATAATACACTGGACAAATAATAATTTTTAAATTTTCTTGGGTAGAATAGTTTTGGGGGTGAGTTGCGGAAAGGACCTACCCAAGTTGGGTCGGCGCGCGTCAGGTGTTAACCGTTGTGGGATCTGATAGTGAGGTGCTGGCCAGACCCCTTATATAGCTTCCTTGGATGCTTCATTTTTCATAGTTCCTTGATAATGTGAGTAGTCACGAAAGCGCTTGGAATTTCTCTATTCTTTCAGAGTGGTTTTTTGCATATCTGAAATCACCTGTTTACTGAGATTTTATTGCATACACACACACACATATATATATATATATATATATAAAATATATATATATAAATATATATATATATATATATTATATATATATAAAATATAATAAATTTGTATATATATATGTCGTGATTAAATATGTAAAACTGGTCAATTAGCAAGAACTCATTTAAAATTAAGTCCTTTCTAAAATTTTCACTTAAACGTTTAAATATATATTTTTTTCATTAATGACAATGTAAAATTTTTTAATTTCGCAATAAAAGGATCTTAGAAAACTTACCTAACCTTATAAGAAGAACAATTTATTTTAGCCTAACCCAACTATATATATTTTAGATTTTTTTACTATAATTTAATACTAAACAAACACAGTGAAACACATTTTTATTCGTTAGGTTCAGAATGATTTTGGCGAAATTACTACGTTCACAAATTTTCGCTTGTCCTATATGGCAAGATGAGCGTTACTATTTAAGCTAATTTTCGCAAGTTCTGCCTATTCACTCGACATATATATATATATATATATATATATATTTTATATAATATATAATATATATATTTTATAATATATATATATATATATATAATATATAAATATATTTGTATATATACATATAATATAATTTTATATAATATTTATATATATATATATATATTTATATATATATATATATTATATATATTTGTATATAAAAATATATATAAAATATATTATATTATATATATATATTTTATATATATATATATATATATATATATATATATATATATAAAAATTTTATATATATTAATATATATATTTTAAATATATATATATAATATATATATATATATATATGTGTGTGTGGGGTGTGGTGTGTGTGTGTGTGTGTGTAGTGACGAATATGTAAAAACTTGGGATCCTGGCTTAAATAGCAACGATTATCTTTCTCTATAGGACAAGTGAATATTTGTGTATGCAATAATTCCGGAAAAATCATTCTTAACCTAACAAAAAAAAAATAAAATTTAACTCTGTTTGTTTAGTATTAAATTATTGTTAACGTATTTAAAATATATTTAGTTGGATTAGGCTAAAATAAATTTTGTACTTGTTATAATAAGGTTAGGTAAGTTTTCAAAAGATACTTTTGGTGCAAAATTAAAAAATTTACATTAGCATTAATGAAAAAATAAATCTTTAAACGTAAAAATGAAAATTTAAGAAAGGACTTAATTTTAAATGAGTTCTTGCTAAGTGAACAGTTTTATATATTCGGCACGGCATATATATAAAATATATATAATATATATATGTTTAATATTAAAATAATATATATAAAATATATAATATATATATATATATAAAATATATATATATATATATATAAAATATATAAAATATATATATACAATATATATATATATATATAAAAAATATATATAAAAATATAATATTATTATATATATATAAATATATATGTGCGAATATGTACATTTTGTAAATTAACAAGAACTTATTAAAATTAAGTCCTTTCTAAAATTTTCTTTTATACGTTTAAAGATATATTTTTTTCATTAATTTTAATGAATTTTTTTTTAATTTTGCTCCAAAAGAGTCTTAGAAAATTTACCTAACCTTATTATAACAAGAACAATTTATTTTAGCCTAACCGAACTAAATATATTTCAGATTTACTTACAAAAATTTAATACAAAACAAACCCAGTGAAGTATATTTTTTCGTTAGGTTCAGAATGATTTTCGGGGAAATTATTGCATACACAAATTATCGCTTGTCGTTTTTTTCGTTAGGTTCAGAATGATTTTTGGGGAAATTATTGCATACACAAATTTTCGCTTGTCGTATATGGCAAGATGAGCGTTGCTATTTAAGCCGACATATATATATATATATATATATATATATATATTATAATATAATATATAATATTAAATATATATATTATTATTATTATTATTATTATTATCAAAACTGGCCGATTCCCACCAAGGCAGGGTGGCCCGAAAAAGAAAAACTTTCACCATCTTTTCACTCCATCACTGTCTTGCCAGAAGGGTGCTTTAAAACTACAGTTTTTAAACTGCAACATTAACACCCCTCCTTCAGGTGCAGGCACTGTACTTCCCATCTCCAGGACCAAGTCCGCCTGCCGGTTTTTCCCCGAACCCATTCATAAAGTTACTTTGCTCACAGTCCAAAAAGCACGTCAAGTATTAAAAACCATTGTCTGCATTCTCTTCTATCAAACACGCTCACGCATGCCTGCTGGAAGTCCAAGCCCCCTCGCACACAAAACCACCTTTACCCCCTCCCTCCAACCTTTCCTAGGGCGAACCCCTACCCCGCCTTCCTTCCACTACAGACTGATACACTCTTGAAGTTATTCTGTTCGCTCCTTTCTCTCCACATGTCCGAACCACCTCAACAACCCTTCCTCAGCCCTCTGGACAACAGTTTTGGTAATCCCGCCCCCTCCTCCTCACTTCCAAACTACCAATTCTCTGCATTATATTCACACCACACATTGCTCTCAGAAATGACATCTCCACTGCCTCCAGCCTTCTCCTCGCTGCAACATTCATAACCCATGCTTCAAAACCCATATAAGAGCGTTGGTAAAACTATACTCTCATACTTTTCCCCTCTTTGCCTCCAAGGACAAAGTTCTTTCTCTCCACAGACTCCTAAGTGCACCACTCACCCTTTTCCCCTCATCAATTCTATGATTCACCTCATCTTTCATAAAACCCATCTGCTGACACGTCCTTTTCCCAAATATCTGAATACATTCACCTCCTCCATACTCTCTTCCTCGAATCTGATATCCAATTTTTCATCACCTAATGTTTTTATCCTCAAAAACCCTTACTCTTTCCTGTATTCACTTTCAATTTTTCTTTTGCACACCCTACCAATTCATCCACCAATCCCCTGCAACTTCTCTTCAGAATCCCCCAAAAGAGAGCATTTGTCATCAGCAAAGAGCAACTGTGAAAAACTCCCACTTTATGTGTGATTCTTTTCTTTTAAAACTCCACGCCTCTTGCCAAGACCCTCGCTTTTTACTTCTCTTACAACCCCATCTATAAATATATTAAACAACCACGGGACATCACAAACCCTTTTGTCTAAGGCCTACTTTTACTAGGAAAAATTTTTTCCCTCTTTCCTACATACTCTAACTTGAGCCTCACTATCCTCGTAAAAACTCTTCACTGCTTTCAGTAACCTACCTCCTACACCATACACCTGCAACATCTGCCACATTGCCCCCCAAATCCACCCTGTCATACGCCTTTTCCATATCCATAAATGCCACAAAGACCCCCTTTTAGCCTTATCAAAAATACTGTTCACTTATATGTTTCACTGTAAACACCTGGTCCACACACCCCTACCTTTCCTAAAGCCTCCTTGGTTATCTGCTATCCTATTCTCCGTCTTACTCTTAATTCTTTCAATAATAACTCTACCATACACTTTGCCAGGTATACTCAACAGACTTATCCCCCTAAAAATATTTTGCACTCCCCTTTTACCCCCTTTGCCTTTATACAAAGGAACTATGCATGCTCTCTGCCAATCCCAGGTACCTTACCCTCTTCATTACATTTATTAAATAATTTTGCACCAACCACTCCAAAACTATATCCCCACCTGCTTTTAAACATTTCTATCTTTATTCCTCAACCCCGGGCTGCCTTACCCCTCTTTCATTTTACCTACTGGCCTCACGAACTTCCCCACACCCCACAACGGGCTCTTCCTCACTCCTGCATGTTGTTGTTTTCCTTGCCCTATACACGAAATCACAGCTTCCCTTTTCTTCATCAACATTTAACAATTCTACAAAATATTCCCCCATCTTCCCAATACCTCTAACTCTCCATTTAATAACTCCTCCTCTCCTATTTTTAACTGACAAATCCATTTGTTCTCTAGGCTTTCTTAACTTGTTTAATCTCACTCCAAAACTTTTCTTATTTTCAAAACGAAATTTGTTGATAACATCTCACCCACTCTCTCATTTGCTCTTTTTTACATTGCTTCACCATTTCTCTTACCTCTCTCTTTTTCTTCCATATACTCTTCCCTCCCCTTGCATCACTTCTACTTGTAAAAAACTTCTCATATGCTAACTTTTTTCTCACTTACTACTCTCTTACATCATCAATCCACCAATCGCTCCTCTTCCCTCCTGCCACCCACTTTCCTGTAACCACAAACTTCTGCTGAACACTCTAACCAAAATACATTTTTAAACCTACCCCATACCTCTTCGAAACCCCCTTGCCTATGCTCTCATTAGCCCATCTATCCTCCAATAGGTGTTTATATCTTACCCTAACTGCCCCCCTCCTTTAGTTTGTAACCTTCACCTCTCTCTTCCCCGATGCTTCTATTTTCCTTGTATCTCACTACCTTTTTCTTTAGTGTAGCTACAACTAGAAAGTGATCTGATATATCTGTGGCCCCTCTATAAACATGTACATCCTGAAGTTCTACTCACAGTTTTTATCTACCAATACATAATCCAACAAACTACTGTCATTTCGCCATACATCATATCTTGTATACTTATTTATCCTCTTTTTCTTTAAAATATGTATTACCTATAACTAAACCCCTTTCTATACAAAGTTCCCAAACAAAGGGCTCCCCTTATCATTTACACCTGGCTCCCCAAACTTACCTACCACACCCTCTCGAAAAGTTTTCTTCCCCCACTTTAGCATTCCGGTCCCCTTCCACAATTACTCTCTCACTTGGTTCAAAGGCTCCTAAAACATTCACTTAACATCCCCCCAAAATCTCTCTTTTCACCTCTTCATTCCTCTCTTCCCAGGTGCATACACGCTTATTATGACCCACTTCTCGCATCCAACCTTTACGTTATCCACATAATTTTTTTTAATTTACACATTCATATTCTCTTTTCTCCTTCCTTACTGATCATTCAACATTACTGCTACCCCTTACCTTTTTCTCTAACTCTCTCAGATACTCCAGATTTTTAAACCCATTTATTTCCCCCAACCGAAACTCCCCTACCCCCTTCAGCTTTGTTTCGCTTAGGGCCAGGACATCCAACTTCTTTTCATTCATAACATCAGCCCAAACATCTGTTTCTTGTCATCCGCACTACATCCACGCAACATTTAAGCATCCCAGTTTTATAAAGTTTTTCTTCTTCTCTTTTTTAGTAAATGTCAACAGGAGAAGGGGTTACTAGCCCATTGTTCCCTGCATTTAAGTCGCCTCATACGACACGCATGGCTTACGGAGGAAAGATTCTTTTCCACTTCCCCATGGACAATACAAGAAATAAAGAACAAGAGCTATTTAGGAAAAGGAGAAAAACCTAGATGTATGTTTATATAAAGGGCTGTGCACGTCTGTGAAGTGTGACCAAACTGAAAAGTAGGAGTAGCAAATATCCCTGTTATCTAGCGTGTTCATGAGACAGAAAAAGAAACCAGCAATCCTACCATCATGCAAAACAGTTACAGGTTTCTGTTTCACAGTCATCTGGCAGGACGGTATTACTTCCCTGGGTGGTTGCTGTCTTCCAACCTACTATATATTTTATATATATATATATATATATATTATATATATAAATTATATAAATATAAAAATTATATATATATATACGTCGTGCCGAATAGGCAGAACTTGCCATCTTGGCTTAAATAGCAACGCTCATCTTGCCATATAGGGCATGTGAAAATTTATGTATGCAATAATTTCGTGTTTGTTTAGTATTAAATTATTGTAAACAAATCTAAAATATGTTTAGTTGGGTTTTGCTAAAATAAATTGTTCTTGTTATAATAAGGTTAGGTAAGTTTTCTAAGTTCCTTTTGGTGCAAAATTATAAATTTTTACTTCAACGTTAATAAAAAAAAATGCACCTTTAAACTATAAGAGAAAATTTAGAAAGGACTTAAATCTTAAATGAGTTCTTGCTAATTGACCTTTTTTCACATATTCGGCACGACATATATATATAAAATATATATATATATATATATATATATATGTATATATATAATTTGTAAATATTATATATAATATATAAAATATATATATATATATATATATATATATATATATATATATATATATATAAATATATAATAAGATTTAAGAGATATATTGTTTGATATAAAGGTGGCATATAAGGTACATGTTGTTACGTGTGTATCCCGATTATAAGCGAAAATCCATCCAGCTCATGAGAGCTGGGGCGTGTGCCCGAAATACAGCAGGCATTACCCCTTTGAACAGCCGCACTGGGGCCCGCTGGAAAAAGAAACTAGCTGCCCTGGGATCCCTAGTTACCCTGATGAGTCTTTTTCCCAGCTCCTTAAGGAATTTAGATGCACTCTTTCCCCATGAGCCAAGGGTCTCTGAGCCTATGGGAACAAACAATAATGATGGGCAAGTTTTTCCCATATTTTCTAGACTTTTGGGACTCCCTGAAGCTGGCAGCTGCCCCTTCTTCCTCCCTGGTGTATTGGAGATAGGTATCAGCCAAGGTAGATGCACATGTATGTCCCACACCACCTGCTTCCCCTCTGTCCAGGCTTAAAAGGGTAAATTCCTCTAAAAACGCTTCTGGCTGCCCATCAGATCTGCATAGTTGGGGTGGCTCCCTTACTGCGGGGGATCCAGCTGTTTGGAGGCTCCTCTTGATAATGTTATTAACCTCCTCATGTCTTGCAATTTTTCCCCTGGGATTACGGCACACAAGACCATGGTATCCGAATCGGTCTGCTGCTTAAACTGCCACAAATACACATGTGTTCGGCGAGTAATTGGGGCGGCAAGTCAAAGGGGCAACACCGATGCGGACGGTCTGTGGGTCGAGGCGTGTGCCAAGGCTGGAGTTGGGAACAGCCAACAGAAATCCCCAGCATGAGGGGCCCCTCACTGCCAGGAGGCGGGATCTACCCTTTCCCTGACACATTCTGAAGCATTTTGAGGCTATATTTTTTTCCACTATTGGACCATCCCAGTGCGATTGTTTGTAGTTGTTGGGGGGGGGGGAGCAGGTCTGGTTTCTGAGCCCGTTAGATTATCCCAGATCATTGCTCCGGCAATGATTTTTTGGTCCTGTACTCCAGTCTTGTCCCTAAGATGTTCAGAGAAAAATCGCTGCTACAAGCTCTCGGGATGCAATACACGAGGACAGAAAAGCAGGTAACGCAATCTGTGATGACTTGCGGACACCAATGCCTCCTAGTCTGACTGGAAGTGTAGCTTGGTTCCACTGCCCGTCTTCTAGAGAAAGGGTTTCAGTACTTTCGTAAAAATCTGCCTCAGAATACTGTCATATTCGTGCAGTATAGGGTTATCATATGAAGGTGCACACTTAGGAAATATGCAACCTGGGCCCGACTCAAGCATTTTTGTGAGAAGGAACAAGGCATCGTGGTGTCCAGATTACCTATTCGTTGTCCATTCTCCTTAACTCTTCCAATTTTTCCTGAGAATTGTGTCAATGGCATTGCTTCCCAGAGGAGCTCCTAGCAAGACACTATTTGTGGGGGGCAATGACTGCTGCTCCTGGTAGTTTTGATCTTTACTGCATTTATCACTTGTTGACTGACGAGATGATTTCACATTTGGAGGATTCAGGGCGAGACCCATTTCCTGTCCCCGTGTCATTACCTGTGTAAGGTCATGTAGGAGGGACTCCTTTGTACCTGCTAGTGTGCCATCATCTAGGAATCAGATGTTTTGCTCGCGGTCAGCTGACTGTGATTTCCCTAACTGCTAATAGAAGAGAAATGGTGCAAGAAAGGGTCTCCTTGTTGGACAACCCTCCGATGATGTGATTTCATGCTCTCCAAAGAGAAGCATTGATTCCTTGCTATACCCAGCTGAAACAAAAGGGAAGAGACTAGGGAAATGTTCTTGTACTGCTGCTAATACCACGTCTCTTTTCAGGAGATTGAACGCATTCTTGAAATCAAAATTTTTCCTCTGCATTGTCCTCAGGCAGGTTGTTAATTTTACACCCTTGTTGCATGAACCGCTTCTTCACTTCCTTGAGAGACCCCAAAGCCAAGCTGGTTTGGTTGAAGCATCATGGCACGAATACTTCGGACAGCAGCTTTGGATACGAGGCGGCGTAACGTGTTGCCTACTGCAATTGGCCGAATTCCTCCATCCTTCCTTTTTAAGTGCACAAAGTGTTGAACCAAAAAAGAAAGGTCTAATTTCTTCAGGAATCAGACCAGCCAAGGAATTGTTGACGAACCTTGTGATCTCTGAAACCAGTGTCTCTGCAATTTTCCCCAATAACTGGATTAACCATTTCCTTTAAATACTGTGGCCTTATTCCAGTGTAACCCCCAGCAGAGGGCCCGATGGGAACGACATTATTGCTTTGTAATGTCTGATCTTTTCCCCAATCAATGGTTCCATAGTGGGGACAGAGGTGTTGGAACTGTTTTGGTGCCACTGGTTTCCCTGGCAGGGTGCTTTCCTCTAAGTGCTTCAGCCTGTCAGCATCCCTGGGAGCAACTGTATCTTCACTGGTAATGATTCTGATTGTCCCCACTGTGTTGCCCTCTTCAATTTTCTTGCTCGCTTGAGCAAGTGAGTGGGGGTTCTGCCTCTCCCTTTTTTGTGTTGACGGGGAAGGCGAATGAGGTTATCAACTCTAGGAAAATCTCTTAAGGATTTTAAAATTTTCATTGAGGCTAGCCTCTTTCCCTTCTTTCCGGCACAGCTAAGCAGACATTGCCAAAAAGTAGTAAGTTGTGCCATACTTTGATGGTTGGTGGAGCATTTAAGATAGTGGAACCATCGTTTACTTTTTTCAGGAGGTCTGTAAATTTCCCAGCTGCGTGTGGACGGGCTTTCTTTGGAATTATGTGTGAGTGTCCTCGAACCTGTTGCTTTAATTGCTTCCAAGAGATTGTCTGATGAGATGAAATCTGTTGGAGTGGGTTCAGGTGCCTGAGGTGGCTCTGGATCATCACTTTCCACAGGAGGACATCCTGAACCAGGGCAACTAGTGTGTTTGCGGAGGAAACCATTTGAGTTGAGACAACGAAGATGTAAGCATGACCGACACTTGCCTCTCCTAGTATTGCCAGCCGTGCCATTTCCCTGGCTGCTTGCTTCCTCCTGGTTGGCATCCATCTGCTAGACTAGACAATAGAAGTGGAATATGACATGCTGGGTGCAATAAGATCACAGTGAACAGGTGATTTCAGAATATGCAAAACAACCACTCTGAAAGAATAAAGAAATTACAAGCGCTTTCGTGACTACTCACATTATCAAGGAACTATGAAAGTAAAGCATCCAAGGAAGCTATAAAAGGAGTCTGGCCAACACCTCGCTATCAGATCCCACAACGGTTAAACACCTGACGCGCGTGGCCCAACTGGACAGGTCCTTTGCACAACTCACCAACAAACTATTCTACCCAAGAAAATTTAAAAATTATTATTTGTCCAGTGTATTATTAAATTCTCCCCAAATTCTATTAATTATAAATGGATCTAATTTATGTAAACCAAAGGAAATATTCATATTATTGTCAAAACTGCTTTTTATGAAACAGATTCAATTATATTCCTGTCGACCATGGACTTGCTTTATTCTACTTTCTCAACTTTTTGAAATTCAATTGGATGGTTAAAATCTCTTACATGAATAAATAGAGCATTGGAATCTTGTCCAGTTTTAATGCTATATTTATGTTGTTTTAATCTTAGTTCGAGATTTTTACCAGTTTGCTGATTGATGTGTCTATAAGATTCATTGTAAAATTTGCGATAAAGTTTATTACGGTCAAACTGGTAAAAATCACGAACTAAGATTAAAACAATATAAATATAGCATTAGAACTGGACAAGATTCCAATGCTCTATTTATTCATGTAAGAGATTTTAACCATCCAATTGATTTTCAAAAACTTGAGAAAGTAGTATCAAGCAAGTCCATGGTCGACAGGAATATAATTACATCTTGTTTCATAAAAAGCAGTTTTGACAATAATATGAATATTTCCTTTGGTTATATAAATTAGATCCATTATAATTAATAGAATTTGGGAAGAATTTAATAACACACCTGGACAAATAATTTTTAAAATTTTCTTGGGTAGAATAGCTTGGG
>NW_026468123.1:0-13619 GCF_026875155.1 Cherax quadricarinatus | reverse complement strand
ATTAGTGTTGATGCTGTGATCATGCAGGGGTGCCCAAAGAGATATGATGTGATATGTTTGTATTAATGTCTGTGCATTATTGTTCGTCACTGGGGGTTCTGCAATTTTCAGTTTTGTTTTGAGAGTAAAGAGGTTAATGCACGTCAGATAGTGTAAATAAATTTGGGAAAACAGTGGTGTTATAGGTTTTTTGGGTTAGGTGTGTGCTAGGCACAGTCTTTATGTGTTACTTTGTCATGGTTATTTTTTTATGTTGTATTGTACTGTTGTCAATAGCACATGTAATGTCCATATAAGCTGTATAGAGCTTGAAATGTCTTTAGTTGAAGCTGTGTTATTGTTTAACACTGGAATTGAAATGTTTAAATGTGTAGAGGCTTACATGCTTTGGATTTTGAGACTAAGTTTATTCTTATGGTTTTGTAGTAATTTTGTATGTCTTTGTGACTTTTCTATATCACCATTGTTGTGTAATACATATTATGTAACTGAACCATTAGGACAATTACATAAATTAATGTTTTGATCATTGCTGTGTGACTTTAGATTAGGCAACATTCACTTGTTTATAGTATGTTAGGTTGTAAATAGTGGGGTGGTTGGATAACCACGGGGGGGGAAGGGGTAATATGTCTGTATAATATGTTCAGTGCAATACATTGCATGGTCTGTAGTCGATTATTAAGTACCATTTCGAGGGATGTGTATATAAAAGTGTTGTTCATATCATGTAATTCTGTTGAGTAGCTCCAACATGTTTTTTTTTTTTTTTTTTTATATTTTATTTAGAACAATACAATACAAGAGATAGATAAAGACAAAAACAGGTCTTACACAGAATAAATCATTAACAACCACACAAACATGAACTTGAGATAACACAAATATCCCTCCTCACCCATACATGGAAACCCCTACACCTATGATAACCAATAAACGACTAATTCCAATTGCATTGTTATATGATTAACAAAACACACCATAATATGCATATATTGTCACTTTGTAAATTATAAAGTAGGACACCTTATACCTTAAATACAATTAACGTAATGTATTGAGAATAAGGTAAAAACAATATGTTCATCAAACACAGAATATATTAATAAACAAGGATCCAACACACTGACACCTTACAAGCATCTAAAACATGCATATGAAGAACATACATAGAACAATATCCCACTGCAAAATCAAACACATATATTGTAGTATACTCGTCACAAAACATGAATACACATCATACGCCCAAGTTCATACACATTCACCCGCTACATACCAGGAGGCGACCCCGTTTCCACCCTGACAGCCCATCAAAAAAACACATTGAAAACCACCCACCCGCCCCCCCCAACCTAATTTCAATTTTAAAAAAACCCTTTAATGAAGGTCCCCTATATCCCTCGAGAAATCCGCCCCCAAACCCTCCTCCCAAAAAAGTTCTCTATACGGAACAATTTTTTAAAAAAACGTAAAAACCCCAATCCCCCTTCTTCACCTCCTTACCCCTTTCCCCCTCATTCCCCACATAATGTAAACAAAAATTCTACCAAAAATGTCCCCCCACACCCAAATAATACTTTAAAATTCCCCCGAACCTGCCTCCACGGTTGGTGTGCGGTATGCTCTGCACCCCTCTGCTGTGTTTTGGGCGGGGCCCCCGGGTCGGTTACCTGCGCAGTGGTGTGAAGTGGTGCTGTCACCCCTCGGCTAACAATTTTGGTCCCCTGGGGATCGCCCAAGATGGCGGTTGGGTCTGGGAAAAAGGAAAAAATTATGTAGGCTTTCGGGGCTCCCAAAAGGGGGAACGTTTAACGACCATTCTGCGAAAGGGGGCCCCCTTATTGCCAAAAAATCATACGGGGGAGGGGGACTTATGGAGTAAAAGATTGACTTGTATGGGGGTAGCATTGAACGGAGGACAAGGGTTTTTCGTAAAACTGCTATCTGCAACGGTTTTTAAATTTTGGGGTTAATCACCAGGTTTCAGGACGTGATTTTAAAACGTCACCCCAGCGGTCACGTAAGAATGATAGATTTTTCACGGTTTTACGTGGATCAATTTTACCCCAAAAGGGTTCCCCTTTGAGGGCGGACGGGGCGGGGTAAAAGGAAAAAAGTTTTTGAAAGTAGGGAAACGGTGCATTATGCTAAAACAGGGTTTAGGGGGGCGGCGGGGAGCCTATGGGGTTTTTTCCGGGGGGGTTTTTTCAACCTCAAAAGGGATTTTGGGGCACCAAATCCCATCCATGTGTCCCTACAAGATTTCGGGAAACGCATTTAATGGTAATTTCCCCCAGGACAAGGACGTACTGCCGCCTATGTGGTGAGAAAGGGGGGGATCAAAATAGGGGGCGACCTGGGGCCAAGCGAAGCCCAGGTGCCTGGCCCTGTGGTGGACGTCGAAAGGCCCCGCTTAAAAGGGTTTGGCGGGTTTAGGAAAAAACACGGGGGAGGGCGTGGTTTTTTGGTGGGGCGAGTTTGGGATCGGGCCCCAGGACTGGGGGGGTGGTTGGGGGTCCCCCCCCCCAACCCCTGATAGGTGCCCTTCCTGGGAAAAGGAGGAGCAGCAATTTTACAAAAAGGGGTTTTTTGAGATTGGGGGGAATTTGGGTGGAGGTTTTGGAAAAACGTTGTCCCCCCCCAGAGAGGGAAAAAACATCTGAGGTGGTGTTTTGGGAGAATCGTCGTTTCCCCAAAAGCCCCGAGAAATGATAATTTGGGACTTGATGGTGGTTTGGAGTCCCATTGACTAAAAAAACCATTCTCAGGGGGAAAGGTGGGGTTCATCGAGAGGTAACATCTGACCAAAATGTGTAACATGATTTTCAGGGAGAAAAAAGGGGGGCTAAAAATCAGTTTTTTGATGCCTTTTCCTTACGCCTGCAAAAAGGGCCGGGGAAAAAGACGAGGTAAGTGTGGGTAGGGGGTAGGTGGTGGTAGCCATGATGGGAAAGGCACCGGAAGAAGGGGGGGGGGAAAGAGAGCACTCAAAGGGTTTTAAACGTAATTAAAGCCCCCGGGAGTTGTAAAGAGTAAAGGGGGAAAGCGGGGTGGAAATTTTAAATTAGGTTGGTGTATGTCTGTAAAATTTTTAAGGGGTTATGTTAGCGGTAGGAAGAGAGTTTGGGGTTTCGAAATTTTTTTAAAATAAATCTAGAGGGGAAAGTTGTTTCCTGAGGAGACTTTTTTCAAAGGGGTGGGGTTTGTTGGAGGGGGGCAGGATTTCGAATTTACCCTGCCACCCCCCCCGGGCTAAAAGGTGGTGTGGGAATTTTAAAATTAAGGGAGACGGCCCTTTTTGTTTTGAGAGGAGGGGAGGGGGGGGAGGGGGGGTTTGTTGCTTGTGGAGGGGGGTGGGGGGGGATGGGAAAGGGTTTGTGTTTTTGTGAGTGTTTATGCCCCGGGCAAAAATAACTAAAGGTAAAGAATGATTTTGGGTGTGAGGATCTTGTGTTTTTTTTAAAGTGCACTCCGGAGGGGGCCCGATATTTGGTGGGGACCGGAAATATTTGTAATAGGGTGGCTGGGGTGGACCCAAGAGGGGGGGATATTGTTTTGTGGCTCTTGGGGATTTTTTAAAGGGGATGTTAGGTTGGGATCCCTTTTGGGGGGAAAGCGGGGGGGAAAACTGAAAATACGTTTGTTAGGATTGGTTATGCTGCGAGACTAGATAGAGTGTACCTTTCTCGGGGGTTTTAAACGTGAAATTTTTCCCGTATTTTTGGGGCTACAATGCAATCATGGGGGCCAGTGGTGGTGGAGGGTTGGGGGGGGGCGCTCGGGAAAAATATATAAAATTTTTGGGAAAAATTAAATATAAGGTGTTGGGGAATGAGGGGGGGTTGGAAAAGGGGTTTTCATTCCAGGGAGGGAGCTTAGTGTGGAAGAAAAAGGGGAGTGGATGCCATTTTTGCCAGGGTGGGATAGTGCCCGAAAAGGAAAGGATTGAAAGTTTATTTTGAGGGGGGGAAGGAAAACGTTTAAAAATTTTAAAATAGGGAGGGCTAACTAAAAAGGGGAAAAGGTTAAGGGGTTGCTAGGGGGAGGGGGGGTGGGGGGGAAAAATTTTTCCCCAAATGGATGAAATAGCTGAAATAAAGGGGGGGTTGGGGGTTTTTCCCAAAATTTGAAAGGTTGCAAGCTGAAAGGGATCCCAAGGCAGGGGTGGGGGAAGTGCTTTGGGGGGCGCAACCGTCAGCGGGGTGTTTTGCGGCAAAAAAACCCAAAGGGCAGGCGCGACGGCTATACCATGTTTAAGGTAAGGGAGAGGGTTGGGGAAATTTATAGGTGGGGCAGGAGATACGAACCCAAAGGGGATGTTGCGATGCGGAGGTTTGGGTTCGAGAAATACTGGAACAGGGGGGGGGTGGGGGGGGGAAATTGGAAAAGGGTTTGTGTACGTTGTAAAGTGAAATTTAGGAAATGTGATCGAAAGGTTTTAGGGGGGGAAACGATTACCAGGGGAAAATAGAAAATGCTTAAAGGGGGAATGAGGGGGGGAAAAGCTCCTTTTGAGGGGCTCCCGGTAGAATTTTATTTAAAAATTTGGGCGTTAAAAAAGGGAAATTTATAGTTTTTTATTTAATAGTATGAAGGAGAAGGGTATTTGGGGGGAAAGAAGCAAAAACTCAGTTTTTGGTTGGTCCCGAAGGTCAAGGGGCCAGCCCACCCTTGGGGAAAAAGTACCGAGCCATATCCCGATGTGTGCAGACTATAAGGGTTTGCAAAAATTTTAGGGTAATAGGTTCAAATGTGTAGGGGAGAGGGTGGGTAAAAAATTCAGTTCGGGGTTGGGGGGAAAGGCGATGATTGAAGGACATGGGATACTGAAAAGTTTTTTGGAAGCTAAGGGGGGGGGTGGGGGGCGGCTTTTTGGCTCTAGCTAAAGGGGCATTTTTTTTAGAGGGGAAAGGGGGTTTTTGAGGTTATACTTAGGAGACAGGGTTTTGGGGGGAAATAGTCGGGGGGGGGTAAATATTTTGTAAAGGGGGGGCGAAAAAAAAGGATACAGTTAAAGGGGTGTTGGGGGGGGGAAAATTGCAAGGGGAAGGGGGCCCTTTAAACAGGATCCCCCCATGTCCCAAAATATTGTTTGCTGTTTCCAGGCCCCCTTTTTTATAGAAGGGTTTTGACCGGTGGGTTATGTACCCATGTGGGGGAAAAGTTGGGGGTGGGGGGGGGCCCCCGGCCGGGGTTAATTGGATATGTTGACGACACCACTTTTCTCTTTTGTGCAAAGGGGTGTCAATGGGGGGTGTTGGACGAGGTGGGGCAATTATTTTTGGGAAATCCCCGGGTATGCAGGTAAATTGTGCAAAATCAAAGGGCTTTGGGTTTTGGGTTTTGGGGGGGGGGGTGTGGGGGGGAGATGGGAATGTTTTTAAAGGAAAGGGCGGTTTTTCTTTAAAGATTTTTTGGTATTTTTTATAGGGATGACTGGTTCGGGGGCCGGGGGGGAAAATTCGGAAAAGGTTATTGGAAAAAGGGTCGTGGGGCGGTTTGGGGGTTCTGAGACCCCCGCACCTAACTTTTTGATACAGCGAGTGATAGTCGTGAACATTTTTTTTGTATGTAAAAGGTTTTTGGGATGTTTCGCTGGTTCCCAATTACAGGGACAGCGATTGCGGGGGGGTACTAAAACGGGGGTACAAATTTTTAAAGGGGGGTTTACGTTGTGATTTTGGGTTTGGAGGGAAAGGGGTAATGTTTCCTGTAAATCAGGGGGGGTTGGGGGTTTTTGGATTGGGGACGGAGGGTTTTAAAGTGTGGGGTAAATTAAAAGGGGGAAATGTTTCTGAGGGTTTTTGAAAAGCGGGGGCGTTTGGGAAGGAACCCCGACCGGGGGGGTAGTGGTATCGAGGAATGGAGTTGAGGGAAGGGGAAAAAGTTTTGAGGGGTGTTATGTTGGGTTTGGGAACGAAAAGGGTTTGTATAAGGGGTTTTTTGTAAGTTTTCTTTTAGGTAGGTGCGTTTTCCCAGTTGGAGGTTTGTTCCCCATGTATTTGGTTTGGGAAAAGTATTTGGGGTTTTTATTTAGTAAAATTTAAGTTAAAACCCCGGGCGGTGAGGTTTATGTTTCGTTTCTGCTTTGGGGTCCTTCCGTCTGGGGAGATTTTTCCCAAAAAAAAGACCGGTTGTAGAGGGGGGGGGTGGTATCTGGGGAAAGGGGAAGAGACGCGTTTTTTGGAGTTTACTTTTGTGAAGGGGCCAAGGGGGGTTAGGTGGGTTAAAAAGGTTGGTTCCCCGGGGGGGGGGGTGGGGGGGTCGGTTTTGGTGCTCCCAAGTTAGATATGGGGGGGTTAGCGAGGGTTTTTCAAAAACTTTAGATTATATCAATTGTAGAAATTTTATAAAATATGTCGTGGGGTTTATGAGGGGGGAAGGATAGTGGGAGGAAGGAAAAGGGTTTTTTCGGGAAGTCTAATGAGGTTTTCGTAAAAGGATTTGTATGGAGGAGGTGGGATCGGCCTTTTTCAGAGGGGTATAGAATGGGTAACGTTAGGGATTCTCTAAATCGGGGGATTGGGAAAAGAGGGGGAAGGGGGTTTTATAGGGTTTGGGGGGGTCAGGGGGCAACAGCGGGCTCGCCTCCCCGGGGGGGGGGGGGGTGAGTGTTTTTTGAATGTGGGTTTTGGGGGGGGTTTTTCCCGGTTTTTTATTGGGGGCTTTATGGGATCCCAAGTGTGGATTAGAGGCCCAAAGGGCTCGTTAGGGAGATATAACCTTTTCGAATGAAGGGATAAATTTTAGTAGATTTTTTTTTGATAATTTTGATGTTATCGTCCCTTTTATAACATGATTTTTTGGGAAAAAAGTTTTTGCGACAAGAAATGTGGGTTTTGTTTGGTTATTTTTGTTTCGTGCTGGGGGTTTTTTCACGATGAGAATACTTTTTTTTCCCCTTTTTTGCCCGGGGGCATAAGTGCATTGATTTTAAAAGTGATTTTGTTTAAATTTTTGTTCGTGTTTGGGTGGGATGGGGTTTTGGGGGGGGGGTGTGTATGTTTTTTTTATATAAAAAAAATTTTCCCTTTTTTTGTATTTTGGCCCTTTTTCATGGGGCAAAGTTTTGGAAAATTTATAAGCTGAAGGGGTTCTTTTTTAAAATTTTTAAAATTAAGGGCTGTACCCCGAAAAACCGGGTTTTTTTTTTCTGAAGTTCTTGAAAGTTTTTTTTTTTTTTAAAATTTTAGGGCTTTATGGGATAAGCAAAATTTTAGCCCGTTTAGTGAAGTAGTCCTTTTGTCTGAAATTTTTATAGGGGGTTTTTTGTAACAGTATAGAGCTTGTTATTGGTTTTTAAGCTGATTCTTTTTCTGTTTTTTGGGGATGTTTAGCGGGTGTATTGTTGGGTTTAAATTTTGGAGATTTTCTAGTAGATTATAAAGTTAGGTTTTGGTTTTTGATTAATGTGAAGGGGTTTGGGGGGTTTTTTAAATGGGTATAACCTTTTTTATTTTTTTTGTTCAAGTGTATTTAAACCCTTTTTCGATTATTTATAAAGTACAATTTATATTATGCAAGGTTTTTTATTAAATTCATGAACCCCGTTAAATGTTAAATTTGTTTTTTTGTTTTTTGTTCTTGGGTGTAAGGGTTTTTTTTGTAAAATCTTGGGGAGCATTTTAAGGGACAACCTTTTTCATTAATTTGATTTGGTTCCATAAATGTTTCTTTTTTTTTATGTTTAAAAAATATTTGGGGTTTTTAAAAAAAAAAAAAAAAAAAAAAATACTTTCATCCATAACCCCCACATCAAGCAATGCCCGCAGAAAGAGAAGGATTGAACTTATTTTTGCCACCCGGGTCAAAACCCAAACCCCCAAAGGGTCCCCAACCCCCACAAAAAAACACTACTTTGGGAAAGCAGAAAACCCCCGCCCCCTTTTTTCCACAAAACCCCCCCCCCCCAACCACCCGTTTTTAGCTGTAAGACCCCTCCCATGGTTTTAAAACCCATGCAAAAAAACCCAACCTTTAACCTCACGCCACGGGGTTTGTAAACCTTAACCTTCCCAAAACCCCCCATATAATCCCCAGTCATTTCATTGGGGGAAACCCCCCACCGGGCCACAACCCTTTCCGCTGAATCCTAAACGGCCCACTTATTTTTTCCTTACCCGAAACCCTACCATCACCACTGCCCTCAAAAAAGGTTTTACACCCCTTAACTCCCTCCCCAAAAAAATTTCTTTTTAATTTTATTTTGGGACCTTTTAACCAAAACCCCCCCCACTCACACCCCCCCATCACCCTTTCCCCTTTTTAAAGAAGAAAATTTGACCCCCCCTTTTTAAATTCATTAAACCCAACCCCCCCACGCCCCGGGAACATTATACATCCCTTCTAAGCCAATTTACAACCTGAACCCCCCCAAAAAATTTTTAAAAAAACCCCCAAGTTAGTTGAATTTCCGTCCCGAAAAAAACCAAAAAAAAACCCCCCCTGCCAAACCTTGCCCATTTCAATCCTTAATTCCCTTACGCCTCACCCGGGTCAAAAATAACCCCCTCTCCCAAACCCATATTTCCCTTTCCCCCAAACCCCGCCGGGAAAATTTAACCCCTTGCCCCCCCTTAAAATAACGCCCGATTGCCCCCCAAAACCCAAACCCCCCCCCCCCCCTTTTTTGAGGAAAAACCCAAAAAATTCCCCCCCCCCCCCCCAAGCCCAACCCCCCAACCCAAAGGCCCTTTTCCCCAAATTTCCCTCATAAAATTGCCACAAATTTGGGAAAAAATTTAACCCCAACAAAATTAAGGGGTTTTAGGGGTCCCCCTTAACCAAACGTGGTTTCCAAACCCCTTTGGGACCAAAAAAGCCCCAGCCCCCCCAACCCCTCCCCCAACCCATAATTTGGCCCCCCAAAAACCTTTATTAAAAGGGGTGTTGATAAAATCCCCCGGACCCTGGGCCCCTGTTTGACCCTTGGATTAAAAATCCTCCCCCCCATCTTATTAACGACTTCCCCCTGCCCCCTTTTTAAACGCCCTTTCCCCCCCCACGCCCCCAACCCCCTTTTTTAAATAAAAAAACCCCATTGTTGCCTAACCCCTTTAAAAACCCTTTGCCAATTATTCAACCCAAAACCCCCCCTTCCCCTTTTTTACAAATCCCAAAAAGACCCTTGTTAACCCCCAATCCAGGAAAACGGGTTTTTCCGATTTCAAAACCCCCCTAAAACACTTTATTTCCCTTAACCCCCAAAAAAAAAAAAACTTTTTAAAAGCGCAAAAACCAAGATAGGTTCCCATAAAGGTCAATTAACCCCGGGAAAACCTTTTCCCACCTTTGGCTCAAAAAAAACTTAAAAGGGGTTGCCTGTTTTTTTTTTAAAAATTCCCCACCCATAATTTTAGAAAACCTACCAAAAAATTTTTTTAAAATCCCAAATTCTTTTTTGAAAAAAACCTCCCCCCTTAGGGGCCCTCAAAAATTTTGGTTTTCTTTGCCTTTGTTTGGCAACCAAAAAACTTATTTCCCCTCATTAAAAGGCCCCCCCCCAAGCCCTTTCCCTAAAACCCGGGGTCTAAAAAAAAAAAAAAAAAGGGTCAAATTTCAAAAACCCCTTCAAATCCCAAATTTCCCCTTTTACCCAATACTTTTCGTACCACTTATCCGCAAACAACCCCATCCCATCCGTAGTGTGGATAACCTGACCCGCCCTATACCCTCCCACCGACTCAAGAACCTCCAAACATGGAATAGCTGTTGCCTGCTGACGTTGTTTTTGTCTGCGCAACACACACGAGACGGCCTATCTCCCCATAACACCTCCTCCACCCCCGCCATTACTCTCACCGCTTGGAACCGCTCGTCCTGAATTTCCCGCAACCGCTCTTTAAGTATCATAATGTTGTCCATCGGATAGACACCCTCTACTGTCCCTTTTACATAACAACCCCATAACCTGTCCTCCAAATAATTAATCAACCCAAATTTTAAAGAATTAATCCTTTTCCCCTCCCTCACATAATAATGCCGAATCCGGTCCTTAGCCACACCATCCCACCACGTCACCACGTCCTCCACACCTTGTACCTCCTCAGTTAATCTCTCCCACAGCTCCGTAAAACCCCCAACCCCTCCTCATCTTCCAACAGACTCGTATTTAATTTCCAATATCCCCTAGAGATACTAGCTAGAGAATCCCACTCTACTTCTGCGACAACCGCCCTATGATCTGAAAAAGCTAGTTCAATAGTACGGACAGACTTTGACAATACCTTATGAGATATATACAACCTGTCTAACCTAGCTGCGTAACCTCGCCTCACGAAAGTATGCTCCACCTCCCACGCTCCCCCACCTACCACATCCCTCAACTGAACGTCCACCAAAAGATTGCGTAATGCTGTCAACATATGCCCCGCCCCTCGTGGTTCCACATCCGCTCTCCTGATCACACAATTCCAGTCCCCACCTACGATGGCCACTTCAGGTAAACCACGGAAAGCAAAAACTAGATCATCACACACAAAATCCCTCTTTACTTTCATATCATTTTCCGCTGGTGCATACACACTTACAAAGGTTACCCTCTGCCCCATCCACCACCCATCCCACATGCATCACCCTCCCCCATCACACCCTCCCCCCTACTTCTGGCAACACAACAGGCTCGCTCCTTTATAATAAACCCACACACATTTCAAACGTGCGATGGCAGAGTAAACACCTTATACCCTGCCACCTTGAGCGCTCTACTCCTGAAATTATGCTCCTGTTGAATGGACTACTCATCCACTCTGATCAACGTAAGAGTATACGAAAAGCTTTCCCTCTTCACACCAGTACACAGTCCATCAACATTCACAGTCATGCAATTAAGGCCTTCTAAAGCTTATCCTCCAAACCATTTCTCTCTCAACCTTCCAATGGGCCTACCTTCCCCAGGGTCATCATGTGGTTGTCACCATCCACCCCCCCCCTTTCCGATGCCTCTTAACTGGCTGTCTCGAGAATATACATCCTTCCTCCCAGACCTCTGGCGGGCGGTCAGGACATCTCTGAGTCTGACGCAGCTGCCCTCTTCCTCGTGACACCTTACCGCCACATTACTTTCTTCCGAAGATCCTCTCAGTGAACACTCAAACCTTACTGTGACTGTCGCGCAGTCAGAGCACGGTGACTCCTCTCTGTGCCTGCAGATGTCTCCTTCCTTCTTGTGTCCTGTACCGCCACACTCTCCTTTCAACTCAGGCACCATTTCACGGGACACCAAGCCATTATCTCGCCCCGCCGAACACCAACAAACTAAAGTTTCAATACCTCGTCAGCTCCTCCTCAGGCTCCCGCTACTCCTGCTGAATTAGCACTTCCTCCCCCGCGTCAACGGCAAAGTGGCATTTGGCTCCACCAACTCGTGCCTCGCCCATCATGCACCACTAGAGATCTCTTCTACAATTTCACTCCACAGACGGCCATCTCCTCGTTTTCCTTTGGAATTCTCCTCAACGACATCCACACCTGGTAACTGGTGCTCCACCCTGTTTGCGGGCCGGGCGCCTCCACTGCCTACCACACGTTGCGCCATTGATCATACTCCCCACACCAAACCTTGCATGTTCGTCGCTGCCCAGCATACGCACTTGATTTTGGTCTAAAGTCCGGCATCACGACGTATGACGGGATCGGGTGCCTCAGTGTATTGTGAAGGGAGATTGTACCCTCAGACGGTACCATGTTCGCAACCTGCCACCCACTTGCCTTGGGTTGCCAGATGCACGGTACCATAAGCTGCCAAAAAACCTTCGTAGTCCTCCCGTCAGCCTTCGAGGGACATTCGCAACTTACCCAGTATAGTGGCGAGAGGACGTCTATGAGTCGCACTTTGACAGCTGGAGTTAATCATTACTCACGTGTCAAATTTTTCATAACGACTCGTACACAGCCGTCGAATTTAAACTTGACGAATAGATGATAGGCCCCATTCAGGGCCCACTTAAACTTCTATCCTGTACTCCGTACGTTTCACTGATGATTTTCGGAAGTAACACTGCGCGAGAGGGGGAAATCGCCCACGAACTGCTCAACGCCGACAGGTTCACCCTACGTGGATATTCAGCGCCATTTTTGCTATGAAGCTCTCCTACAAACAGAGAGGGTGTGCGAGCACAACAGGCGCTCCACCGCAGTCAGGCAGCTAATGATGAAGAGATTGTGGTGTAGCACTTATTGGACGACACGGTCTCGTTATAATGACGTCAGCAAATGCTATGAAAAAACAGGGGTGGTTAGTATCAAGAGACCATTATAGCGTTCAATTCAGCTGTATCTGTACGTTTCATGATGTATCACGATATAACATGGTATAACAGTCAAGAATGAGCCTTCGAGGCGACTGAGTTTGTAATAAAAGATGAACTACGTAATTATGGTATGGATTCTTTGGCTCCTGTAGGTCCGGTGGGCCGCTGGACCTTATGCTGGAGTTTTGAGGGAACCATATTCCCCCCCGTCCCCCCCCCCATGACCTTACGTCATCCCATACCGTCCTATTTATGTTGCAAGCATTTCGAACTCAAGTATATGTAACATATGCGGGGCAACGTCGTACGTGGGCGGCTGTGTGGGTCGTATGGCCACATAGCGGCACAGTGTGGTAAGCGTCGTGGGAATCTCCAAATATCACAAACAGCAACAATCGGAATAGGTCGAGGAAGTTAGGGACGAGAACAGTCTTATGCTCATTCGTCTCGACAACGGTCATCTTGGAGTGAAGAGGTAGAAAAAGCGCAGGAGAATGCTTTGGAGGATGCAAAACAGCGAGAAGAATCACCGTCACTGGACATAAATAAAGTATTTGAAGAGACTCTGCCCACTATGGGGAAGAGGATGTAGCGGCGTCTTTAGTGAAGGCACTGGATGTTTTGTTAGACGAGTCGATCGTCAACCGTGTGGAGGATCCAGGTGCAATTTTGGGATCGGTTGAGCATCATGGTGAGGCGACGGATGAAAGCATTGAGTCTAGTGTGTCACATGGTATGATGGTGAATGTAGCAGAAGTGGAGGTGCATCATGATGGTACTAAAGAAATCCCAATGCAGGTGGAGGTAGGGCGCGAAAGCGAACGGCGACCCCATCAGACTCAGACAACGTGCTTACTCCTGCCCAAAGGCCAGGAAAAGTCTTGGGCGGATGTACAGAGGACAGGGAACAGTGAATCCACGAAACAAGAGTTTTATCAAGGTGGTTCCCAAAAAAGGGGGGAGGGATAGAGGTGGTGTAAAATGTATAAGTGAAAAGTCTATACCTAGAACGAAAGGAAAACCCCATTAATTGACTTTAAGGTTTTGACAATAAATATTAACGGTTTGAGATCTGAGCGGAAGCGAAAGTGGTTTAATGAATTTTTGGTGCGTCTAGATGTGGATGTGGTATTTATCCAAGAACACAATTACAGAATTGGATAAGAGTTGGAAATGGATGGTTACGATGTGTATATGGAATATGCGACGAGGTTAAAAGGAGGCGTCGCCATTCTGGTAAAGGAAAATAGCCCGTTTGTAGTACGCCATAGTGAAAGGGGGGAGGGGAGAGTGATTAGGGTGGATGGTTTATGGGTAAGCACACAAAGTTTTGTATGTGTATATGGGCCGGCCCCAGGGGGAAAG
>NW_026468121.1:0-13416 GCF_026875155.1 Cherax quadricarinatus | reverse complement strand
TAAACAAAGACATAAAGGGGGCCCAGGTAAACTTCCTAAACGAACTTTTGGGGGAAGGAGTCTTAATGACATGGACCAAACCGTGTTAAAAGGAAAATTTTCCGGTGCCGAAGATTTTTTGGGCATTTCCCCTAAGAAAGAAGAAGAGCAGAGTAAACTGGAGAGAAAAAGACGTTTCCCTCTACAGAAGACGGACGAAGAGTCACTGAGCTCCTCAGGAGTGCTAGAATATCTGATACATGAAAGGAGGCGCTGACAGGGAAGTGGGAAACTATCGAATTTTAAGCTAAATGACTCTTACAGGAACCAGGAGAGGCAGGAGGAGCTTAAAGTATTAGTGAAATTGAAAGGAAATTCAAAATATTTCTTTTCATATGCCAAAAAAAAGGCAAATACCACATTAGTTCGGGCCCTTACTCAGACAGGTTTGGGACTTACCACAGATGACAACAAGGAAATGAGTGAAATATTGAAATCCCAGTACGACTCTGTGTTTAGTGAACCACTAATCGGTCTGAGGATCGACGCCCCAAAATGATTTCTTCATGAATGAGCCTCAAAACTCCATAAATGTATGCCAGATTTCCGACATTACCCTAACCCCGGGATAGTTTTCAAAAAATGCCATTGACAAACATGCCTATGCACTCAGCCCCGGGCCCAGACTCGTGGAACTCTTTTTTCATTAAGAACTGCAAAAAACCCCCTCTCGTGTGCCCTAAGTACACTATGGAGGAGGGCTTGACATGGGTGAAATTACGTCACTTAAAACAACGGATATAGCCCCACTCCAAAAAAGGTGGCAGCAAAGCATTAGCTAAGAACTATAGCCCCAATAGCTCTGACGTCCCAATCATAAAAATCTTTAAAAGAGTGCTAAGAAGCAGGATTGCAAATCACCTGGATTCCCAAAATCTGCACAATCCAGGGCCAACATGGGTTCAGGGCAGGTCGCTCCTGCCTCTCAAAAAACTACTGGATCACTATGACAGGGCCCTTGGATGCACTGGAAAAAAATCAAAAATTGCGGGATGTAATTCCCACGACTTTGCAAAAGCATTTGACAAATGCGATCATGGCGTAATAGCCCATAAAATACGTGCTAAATGAATAACTGGGAAAGTGGGGAGATGGATCTTCAACTTCCTAACAAATCGAACACAAAGAGTAGTGGTCAACAGAGTTAAATCGGAGGCTGCCATAGTGAAGAGCTCTGTTCCACAAGGCACAGGACTCTGCCCCCATCTTATTCCTTATCTCATATCAGACATAAACGAGATATACCCCACAGCACCGTATCACCCTTTGCGGATGATACTAGGATTCTGCATGAGGCTGTCATCTGCTGAGGACGCGGTTAACCTCCAAGAAGAATAAACAAAGTTTTCCAGTGGGGCAACGGTAAACAATATGATGTTCAATGAGGACAAATTCCAATTACTCCGTTATGGAAAATGGGGGAGATAATAACTAGAACAGAGTATACTACAGACTCGGCTATATAATAGAGCGGAAAAATAATGTAAGGGACCTGGGGTAGTAATGTCTGAGGATCTCACTTTCAAGGATCAACAACAGTGCCACGATCGCACGTGCAAAGAAAATGATAGGATGGATAATGAAAACTTTCAAAACGAGAGATGCCAAGCCCATGATGATCCTTTTCAAATCACTTGTTCTCTCTGGGGCTGGAATACTGCTGTACATTAACATCTCCATTCAAAGCAGGTGAAATCGCAGATTTTAGAGAGTGTACAGAGATCCTTTACTGCACGTATAAGTTCTGTCAAGCACCTTAACTACTGGGAACGCTTGGAAGCACTTGATTGTACTCTTTGGGAAAACTCAGGAGGGAGGATATATCATTAATCTACACTTGGAAAATTTTGGGAAAGGGGAATGGTCCCAAATCTGCACCAGAAATCACCCCCTACGAAAGTAAAAGCTGGGCAGGCGATGCAAAATGCCCCTAATAAAAAGTAGGGGCGCCATTGGTACACTAAAGAGAAAACACCATAAGTGTCCGGGGCCCAAAAACTGTTCAACAGCCTCCCATCAAGCATTAGGGGAATTGCCAATAAACCCCTGGCTGCCTTCAAGAGAGATTTGGGACAGATACCTAAAGTCAGGGGCGGATCAGCGGGCTGTGGCTCGTTACGTTGGACTGCGTGCGGCCAGCAGTAACAGCCTAGTTGATCAGGCCCTGATCCATCGGGAGGCCTGGTCATGGATCGGGCCGCGGGGGCGTTGATCCCCGGAATAACCTCCAGGTAACCTCCAGGTATGCACCCCATACCCATCCTGTGGGCGGTAGTCAAAAGATTACAGAGGTACATAATGGGTCCAGGGACTGGGCCTCAAAGTTTTGATGGCTGAGCAAGTTACAGAGGTAATGATTCACAATTTACAAAGGTAATGAACTCCAGGTAGGTCTAGTCACAATCATGACAAGTTACAAAGGTATTAACAGATTATACAGGTACACAATGGGTCCAGGGACTGGGCCCCAAAGTTTTGATGGCTGAACTAGGTACAAGGTAATGAACTCACAAGTTACAAAGGTAATGAATTTCTGTAAGAATGGTTACTTGCGTTTATACATGGCTACAATCATGAACAAATTTTAGAGTAATGAGCAATTACACTCCACACCCGGTCACAACTGTAGTGAGTTATGGGTGCAAATTTGATTGTTGAGTCACACACACACACACACACCACACACACACACCACAAAACCCCACACACACCACACACACACCACACAAAACACACACACACACACACCCACAGACACACACACACACACACACACACAACACACCAAAACACACACACACACACACACACACACACCAAAACACACCCCAACACACACACACCACACACAACACTTTCAGGCCTAGTGTCTAAACGACATGTGCCTAGGACACAATGGTAACTAACACACACACACACACACACACACACATGCACATATGTGGTAATGCTTTATTTACAGCTAGCAAAGTCAGGGCGTTTCTCCAGAATGGTCTGTAATATACCACTGTGGATAAAATACTTAGCCATTTCTTGAAACTTTGAGTGAGTTGTTTCTAAAAATTTATTAATTTTATCGCACTCCAGTACATAATGACGCAGGGTGTGACAATAGTCCATCTGGCAAAGTTTACATTTCGTTTGGTCTACATCTGGTGGTGGTGGTGATTTAACCTGCCAAAGATACTTGTAACCCAGCCGGAGCCGGGCAGTAGTGACATCCAAGAGTCTGCTTATTTTGTTGGATGCACCATAGACATGTGGCTCCTCCTGCATGATAAAAATGAGGGTAGATGGACTCACTGGTGTCAATCTCCCTGAGCCTTAAGTCCATAAAATTCAGTTGAAGTTCTTTTCGTATTATTGTTCTCAAACTACTACTTGACAAGCCAAGATTGTAATCTACTCCCTCTTTGAAAGCATACAGCTTAGCCAATTTATCAGTTCTATCATGCATCTGAAGACCAATGTGAGATGGAATCCACAGCATGTGCACTCTGACTCCACTGTCCACAATCCTACCATACCTGTGTCTGGCTTCTGACACAAGCATGCCACATTTATGCTTAATGAGTTGAGAGCATTTATGGATGACAGAGAATCACTTACAATTAAACTGTCAATCTTTGATACATAGATGCATTTCAGTGCAAGGAGTATGGCAAACAGTTCTGTCTGAAGCGTGCTCCAATTTCTTTAAGAGAGCCATCACTCTGTACGACAACAGCAGCACTACCAGCTGCACCAGTGGATTGGTGAACAGAAAACCCTCAGCGTAAATAATTTGCGAGGTTTTGTGCTGTGTGACTAAGTTATCAATACAGCTTAAGGCCTCATGTTTGGCTTCAAGGCGAAGTTTTGGTTGTGATTTAAGAAGTAGTTTGGGGGGAAATGGAGGAATGGTAGTTTGGAATCGGGTAATATTCCATGGAGCGGAGAAGTGCCGCTGTTGCCTTACTTGACATAGCTCATGTATCTGATTCATGCGGAGGTCGGTTCCAGTTTTTTCGATCCATCTGGAGGAGTGTTCACCAGTGCTGAGGAAAGTTTGGAAGGCTTCAGTGTAGGGGTTTGAATGAGCTTGCGTGAGCATATTAACCCCAATTAGGATATTTCTTTCAGTAACACGATCTCTGATGCTTGGAATATCAAGTTCTTTTGGCATATTTAAAATTTTGGCAGTACGAGGGCATCCTAAAATGATCCTCATTGCTTCGTCCAGCAGTTTTTCCAGCCCTCCAAGCTTCCAGTCAGACACAAGAGCAAGTAGTGGCGCAGCATAATCAACCAATGATCTAATATAAGCAAGATACATCATTTTCATAATTTTAACATTAGCACCATACCTACCTGGAGTTTACCTGGAGAGAGTTCCGGGGGTCAACGCCCCCGCGGCCCGGTCTGTGACCAGGCCTCCTGGTGGATCAGAGCCTGATCAACCAGGCTGTTGCTGCTGGCTGCACGCAATCCAACGTACGAGCCACAGCCCGGCTGATCAGGAACTGACTTTAGGTGCTTGTCCAGTGCCAGCTTGAAGACTGCCAGGGGTCTGTTGGTAATCCCCCTTATGTGTGCTGGGAGGCAGTTGAACAGTCTCGGGCTCCTGACACTTATTGTATGGTCTCTTAACGTGCTAGTGACACCCCTGCTTTTCATTGGGGGGATGGTGCATCGTCTGCCAAGTCTTTTGCTTTCGTAGTGAGTGATTTTCGTGTGCAAGTTCGGTACTAGTCCCTCTAGGATTTTCCAGGTGTATATAATCATGTATCTCTCCCTCCTGCGTTCCAGGGAATACAGGTTTAGGAACCTCAAGCGCTCCCAATAATTGAGGTGTTTTATCTCCGTTATGCGCGCCGTGAAAGTTCTCTCTACATTTTCTAGGTCGGCAATTTCACCTGCCTTGAAAGGTGCTGTTAGTGTGCAGCAATATTCCAGCCTAGATAGAACAAGTGACCTGAAGAGTGTCATCATGGGCTTGGCCTCCCTAGTTTTGAAGGTTCTCATTATCCATCCTGTCATTTTTCTAGCAGATGCGATTGATACAATGTTATGGTCCTTGAAGGTGAGATCCTCCGACATGATCACTCCCAGGTCTTTGACGTTGGTGTTTCGCTCTATTTTGTGGCCAGAATTTGTTTTGTACTCTGATGAAGATTTAATTTCCTCATGTTTACCATATCTGAGTAATTGAAATTTCTCATCCTTGAACTTCATATTGTTTTCTGCAGCCCACTGAAAGATTTGGTTGATGTCCGCCTGGAGCTTTGCAGTGTCTGCAATGGAAGACACTGTCATGCAGATTCGGGTGTCATCTGCAAAGGAAGACACGGTGCTGTGGCTGACATCCTTGTCTATGTCGGATATGAGGATGAGGAACAAGATGGGAGCGAGTACTGTGCCTTGTGGAACAGAGCTTTTCACCGTAGCTGCCTCGGACTTTACTCTGTTGACGACTACTCTCTGTGTTCTGTTAGTGAGGAAATTATAGATCCATCGACCGACTTTTCCTGTTATTCCTTTAGCACGCATTTTGTGCGCTATTACGCCATGGTCACACTTGTCGAAGGTTTTTGCAAAGTCTGTATATATTACATCTGCATTCTTTTTGTCTTCTAGTGCATTTAGGACCTTGTCGTAGTGATCCAATAGTTGAGACAGACAGGAGCGACCTGTTCTAAACCCATGTTGCCCTGGGTTGTGTAAATGATGGGTTTCTAGATGGGTGGTGATCTTGCTTCTTAGGGTGAAGCCCTGCCACAACTCTAAGTGCTCTTAGTCGTTCTTTGTATTGGCGACAAAATCTTGTTACAACAGGTCCAAGTAGTGGAACCTCAAAACCTAGATACCTGTATCTGCTTACATATTCTAGAAGAGACCCATCATGCAATTGGATCTGACGAACTGTGCCTCTCTGTCGAGGAGGACGCCTATTGAGTATCTTTGTTTTATCAGTAGAGATTATCAACCCCAGGTCCTGACACGAGGCTAGTACATGATTAAGAATGTTTTGGGTGTTGGAGAATCCGGTGGTGTGAATCATTATATCATCAGCAAAACTAATCACATAATGATGGGGCTGACTAGGCATAGCATTAAGTAATGCATTAATTAGAATACTGAACAGTGTGGGACTGAGCACACCTCCCTGTGGGGTTCCTAATTCAAAGTCTTTAGTTACACTTCTATGTCCCTGGAACAACACAGACGATTTTCTGTTGGACAGGTAGCCTTTAATCCAGCGGAGAAGCCATCCTCCAACATCCATTCTGGCAAGTTCACTAATGATCACATGTCGGTTGGCTACATCGAAAGCGGATTTAAGGTCAAGGAAGGTAGTGTATGAACTGTCAGTGTGCAGGGTGAGAAAGGTGGCTATGCAATGATGCACGCTCCTTCCATGCATGAAATCATGTAACCGGGAGAACAAAATTGTTTGATTCTGTACATGAGACGATTAAGAATCATTCTCTCAAATGTTTTACACAAGCAGCTAGTAAGAGATATTGGCCGAAATGCATTTTGTTGATTGGGCTTAGGAATTGGAATGATGAGGCTGTTGGTCCAAGATTGAGGGAGCTCCCCAGTTACATAGCTCATGTTATATAATTCAAGTAATGGATTACCTGGTACTCGACACAGCAATCTGAGTATGTTGTAAGTAATACCATCCTCACCAGGCGACGTGGAGTTGCCCTTAGTTAGCGCTGCATCAATTTCATAATTAGTGAAAGGAATGTTGCAATCATCTGCCTTGCTGAGCATAAAGCAAACAAGTCTCTCCCTTGCATCATATTTGTCATTTAATTTTGCCTGTGTGGTACTGGGAAGATTGTCATAGCTAGATGTAGCAGCCCAAGCACTGACTAACTCATTCGCCCTATGTAAGGGAGATGGGTGCGCGATCTGCCCAGTTCTGTTACCCTTAATTCTATTTATGTCCCTCCAAGCCCGGCTAAGTGGGGTGTGAGCATTAAGACCGTTGACAAATTTTTCCCAGTCTGTTTGCCGCAGCTCTGTCAAAACGCTCTCGGGCAGCAGCAAGGGCAGTTTGGAAGAGCCTCAGCATTCCAGGGGTACGATGTTTTCTATAGGCTAGGCCTAGTCTGCGAGCAGTACGTTTCAGTGTACGAAGTTTAGAACATTGTAATAAGTATGGTTTTTGAAGGAGTATGATTATTATGGAAGTTTGTTGGGTTTAGAGTACCAAGAGGTTTCAGTGGCGGCTCTAAGTAGTTTGAATACTGCTCACAAGATCATTGTTAAAGGTCTCTACAGAGTAACACTCATAGGAATTATACCAGTCAGTCACATGTGCAACAAAGTCATCATGCTGATCAGTGGGAACATTAAAACGTTTCCGTTTGAAATATCCCACCATCGAGCATAAATGTGCTCTTATTTGAAATTGTTAAAATGTAATGTGGTTACTGGAACAAAGTTGTAATCTATTTGTCTGGATGTCGTGAGCAGGAAACGTAAAAAAAAAGGATGGATAGAACGGTGGATATTGAAGTGTAGAGAGATGGAGCTAAGTGAGAAGGATGTAGGAAGAGGAGGGGTAGAGAAGGGGGAGGGGGGGAGGGTGAAGAGTAAAAGAGAAAGGATTAAGAGATAGAAGATGGATAATAACATGATGGGGTAGAAAGTGTAGAAAGATTGAGGATTAGAAAGAAAGGTAGAGAGAAACTGAAGGAGGAATGGAAGAGATGTTGAGAAAAGCTGGAGGGCGGGATGAGAGGTAGAGAAACAAGAGTTGAAAGGAGCCGCATGGAAGGGGAAGGCAGAAAAAAGTTGAAGGAAAAGAAGGGAGGATAGAGAGGTGGAAGATGATGTGAAGAATGAAAACTGTAGCACTTAGTTCTCACAACTAGGCTGAGGCAGGTTCACACAAACTCCCGGAAAACGAAACTTGCGATGGCCGGGAATCGAACCCGGGTCAACTGCTTGGAAGGCAGCTATGCTCACCACTATACCACCATCGCTTTACACTTACTGAAAGTTTCTTCATGTAATACAGCGCAAGTTATAACTTTGCATCTTAATTCAATGTATTATGATTGGCTCAGTGACTCCTGGGAGCAGGAATGGCAGGTAGCAAAACTTCAGTCACATTGCCAGTCAGTATTAATTACCTAGGATAACCTAAAAAAAAAACACACTGCACTTATAGATCCTTGTCCAGGACCTATACTAGTCGGCTAACACCTAGGTATCTATTTACCAGTAGTGTTTGGAGGAGTCATTTCGATTTGCCCACTCGAACCGAACCTGTTTTTTTTTTCAGTTGCGAGTTCAATGCCCAGTAAGTGAGGGAGCAGAGGAAGCTGCAGTCGGGCAACAGTGATGTTATTTGCCAAACAGTTGGAGTGAGCAGCCATATGTATTGACATTAATGTGAATGCGTCGTTGGTGCATGAGTGGTGACATGACGAGGCTGTGCATATGTAGTGATGTCAACAAAAACTAGGTTCACTGTAACGACCCCCCGACCTCATGCCTCTTGGTGTATTTCCCAATAGGCATTCCAGAAATGCTGTTACGAAATCTTTCTTTACTCAACATAAACACAGTCACACCTACTACTTTGCATATTATAAATATAGAAGCTTTAACCGAACGCTCCGACTCTTCCTGGAGAGCTGTTATAGGACAGAGTACAAGAAATAAGTATCTTTTTGATATACCACGTTTTTGACTCAACCTAAGAATTCCATCCAAATAATGGTCCTGAAATTTGAACTTCTTACTGTAAGATGCAGAAAGTTCCCCCACCTAACAAAGCTTCAAAATATAGTTAAAGAGCAACTCTTTAATCTGACCCAGATTCTGCAAAGTTTATGTTAGTCATATATTTGAATATTTACTTCAGTTATATATCCTTTATTTATGACCATCTTCCACTTATACATCCCTGATGTATTTAATTTAGTTGAGAGAGAGAGAGAGAGAGAGAGAGAATCCCATGCATATGCAGACGACTGTACACTGACATTCACTTATCCAAGAGAAGAAATGCCAGCTGCTCTAAGCTACATCAATTACCAGCTAAGAGCTATATCAGCTTGGGGAAATAGATGGCAAGTAACATTTGCACCTGAGAAACGCAAATGATGATGATCTCTAGGCACAATGATGGTAATGCTGGTGCAGTAGTAAGGATGAATGGGAGGGTGTTGGCACCTGGGGAAGAAGTTGATATCTTTGGGGTGAAATTTGACTCCAAACTGACCATGAAGAATCATGTTGTAAATCTTGCAAACAAGGCAGCCAGGAAGCTTACACCACTTCGACGTATCTCGCATCTGCTTGACAGTAAAGGGGGTTGCAAGATTCTGTACGAGGCACAAGTACGCTCACACCTTGAGTATGCTCCACTTCTTGGTTTGCCTGCCCCCCTCTAATCTGCGACTGCTTGACAGAGTAGAGAACAGAGCAAGACGTCTCATCTCTCGCCTGGACCCATCCTGGATAGATCTGTCATTTCAGCAGAGCCTTCAACACAGGAGGGATGTAGATGGCCTTACTGTTATGTACAAGGCCAATATTGTCAAAGTACCACACTTGGATCCACTTCGAGGGCAGCGTGAAACAAGCTTTTATGCCACAAGACGGGCAGAAAGCAGCAACTTCACTTTGGCTGTGTACCCTTCTCCAGAACATCAATCCATCTGAGATGATATATACCCAGGATGACTCGAGTCTGGAACACATTCGTACAGCATAATGATGTCAACGAGATAAAGTCAGTTGATCAAATGAAAATGCTGGCCCACAGATGGCTCCAACTTCATCCTGTTCCCTACTTGTATGTCTCATAACAATAAAAATGCTTTCAAATGAGCTGATGTAGGTAACAGCTCTTAGCTTGCCAATAAAGTTAGGAATCCTTAACCTGTAAAATAGCTTGTCAATAAAGCTACAGATCCTTAACCTTGTCAAACCCTGTGTAAAATGGGAGAGAGGAGAGAGAGAGAGAGAGAGGAGAGGGGAGAGAGGAGGAAGAGAAGGAGAGAGAGAGATAGAGACCCAGAACACCTTCGATGAAGGTCACACGTCAACTGGTTGGTCAACTGTTTTGAAGCGTCTGAATTCTCGCCTAGCTCTTCCCACAGCCATGGTTGCCAACCCTCCTTTCATCACATATGTATATTTCTCATTTTAAACATTAGCTAAGTCATTTCGCCCAATATCCCTTACTAGCTGCTTGTGTAAAACATTCGAAAGGATGATTCTTAATCGTCTTATGCACAGAATTAAGGAATTCTTGTCACCCCGGTTGCATGGTTTCATGCATGGAAGGAGTGTGCATCATTGCATTACCACCTTTCTCACTCTGCACACTGACAGCTCATACACTACGTTCCTTGACCTTAAATCCGCTTTCGATGTAGCCAACAGACATGTAATCATTAGTGAACTTGCCAGAATGGATGTTGGAGGATGGCTTCTCCGCTGGATTAAAGGTTACCTGTCCAACAGAAAGTCGTCTGTGTTGTTCCAGGGACATAGAAGTGTAACTAAAGATTTTGAATTAGGAACCCCACAGGGAGGTGTGCTTAGTCCCACCCTTTTCAACATTTTGATTAATGCCTTACTTAATGCCATGCCTAGCCAGCCCCATCATTATATGGTTAGTTTTGCTGATGACATAATGATTCACACTACCGGATTCTCCAACACCCAAAACATTCTTAATCATGTACTAGCCTCGTGTCAGGACCTGGGGTTAATAATCTCAGGGGATAAAACAAAGATACTCAACAGGCGTCCTCCTCGGCAGAGAGGCACAGTTCGTCAGATCCAGTTGCATGATGGGTCTCTTCTAGAATATGTAAGCAGATACAGGTATCTAGGCTTTGAGGTTCCACTACTTGGACCTGTTGTAACGAGACTTTGTCGCCAATACAAAGAAAGGCTGAGAGCACTTAGAGTTGTGGCAGGTTTTCATCCCAGGTATGGTGCTAATGTTAAAATTGTGAAAATGATGTATCTTGCTTATATTAGATCATTGGTTGATTATGCGGCGCCACTACTTGCACTCGTGTCTGACTGGAAGCTTGGAGGGCTGAAAAAACTGCAAAACGAAGCAATGAGGATCATCCTAGGATGCCCTCGTACTGCCAAAATTTTAAATATGCGGAAAGAACTTAATATTCCAAGCATTAGAGATCGTGTTACTGAAAGAAATATCCTTATTGGGGTCAATATGCTTAG
The DNA here is from genome assembly GCF_026875155.1 of Cherax quadricarinatus. NCBI lineage: Eukaryota > Metazoa > Arthropoda > Malacostraca > Decapoda > Parastacidae > Cherax > Cherax quadricarinatus. The sequence continues at coordinate 2,163 of NW_026468121.1, read as the reverse complement.
GCTAGCCCATTCAAACCCCTGCACAGAAGCCCTCCAAACTTTCCTCAGCACTGGTGAACATCCTTCCAGATGGATCGAAAAAACTGGAACCGACCTCCGCATGAACCAGCTACATGATCTGTATCAAGCTAGACAACAGAGACATTTCCCTGCTCCATGGGATATTACCCCATTCCAAACTACCATTCCTCCATTTTCCCCCCAAAACTCTTCTTAAATCACAACCAAAGCTTCGTCTTGAAGCCAAAAATGATCCCTTAAGCTGTTTTGATAACTTAGTCACCAAGAACACTCTTTCACAAATTATTACGTCGATGGTTCGTTCACCGTCCACTGGTGCAGCTGGTAGTCTGCTGTTGTCACACAGATTAAGATTTAGATTTTGCCACCAAAGGGGGCTAGTTTATGTGAACCCCTACCCATCCTGTGGCTTTAGCGCGAGGCATATGGATACACAAAAGGCCTAGGAACTGGCCCCAAAGGGGTTTAAACAGGAATACATAGGGATTTATACAAATATTATAGTTCACTTATCTGTTAAAGCAAATTTAGGAAATTTGCTTAGTATTCTGGTATCTTTTTTTCTTAATAAGATATCTTGACAGGGCAATAGGTTTTTTATCTGTCTGTTCTGTATTCCTCAAAAGTGGAAAATTTAAGACATGTGTTCAAGACAGTGACCATATCCCTGTTCAAAAATTTTACTTTTAGTTTGTCATCTTGTGGTCTCCCAAACTCCCAGGTACTTGAAACCCAAGCCTAAGCCTGGCCACAAACATCAGTCGTCTGTTCACATTGCAGTTGCTCCATAAACATATTATCTACTTCATTTTATCATAGTGGGTTATAGATCTATCAGGCTTCAACTGTTTCCTATAACAATCTTTTCATTTTTTTACTTTTTCCCTAATTTTTTCCTAATGCTAGCACAGTTATCCCAAATTTTATATTCTCATTCCCCTTCTCGATACTTTTTGGGCTAAATTAACTTTATATGAAGGAGTAATCCAAGTGTGATGGGATCCATAGAAATTTAATTAATTCCTTTGTCCTAATTTTTGAGTATCTATACCTGGTTCCCCCAATGAGCATGTTGTTGGGTCTTTTTGACCCAAGAGCCTTAAAGATGACATGAATAGTAATGATGTAGAGTAAGCCAGTGTCAAGGTTAGCTTTAGCGCCATTTGGATTGCAAACAATTTAGTTTCAGTGAGCGCCCCCGTTGTTAATTCTTATGCCTAATAACAAATTTTTATCGTTCTTAATAGGGAGGTGGCAAAAAAAAAGCAGATGCAGCCCCGCCAGAAAACTCTTTTAGATCCATCAGTGATATAACGTGATAACTTGTTACTACCAGCTAGGTGGAAATTTTTTCTTGGCAGTTGCTTAACAAGGATTTAAGGAAAGGGTTACTAGCAATGAGCTTCTTTTGGGGGGGGGCTTGTAGGTATGTGATATTAAATGAACACATCTTCCCTGGAGGGGTGAAATGCTCTTGTTCCTACAGTGATACAGTTCATGCAGGTTTAAAAAACTTAAGCAATTGCACGTTTTCACAATCCATTTTGATCTGTTGTATTTACCTCTAGACCTTGGTAAGATTCACTGTGCAGTGTCTGGTTGTTTTTCAAATTTAATCCGATACAGTGTTAATTTCAACAATTCCCATCACTGAACAGAAATACCAAGCTCCTTTCCCCTTTTTAAGAACTTTTGTAGATTGGAAGCCAAGAAAAATCCCGAGAGCATTTTGCATTAACTCCAAGGGGCGGAGAGAACCCTTTTTCCAGCTAAAATTAACAGGGACAAACATAATCAAATTAAGGGTAAAATAGGCTATGTACATCATTCTCACGATTTCAATTAGCACCCCTAGTTGGGGTTGTAGCCAGAAACTCTTTTAGAGCATTTAGCCTAGCTTTACATTTTTGTTTAGTTGTGGGGATGTGGAATTTTTTTAAGGGTACATCACCCAAAATATCTGTAAGTTTTAACGTAGTAAAGATTTCACCCTGCAAATAGATGGTGGGTGATGTGTTTTCTTGTTAAATCTTGTTTTAGAGGAATTTTTTTAGGCAGCGATTACAAATTGCTTGAACTTCATTAAAAATGGTATTATTTCTTATGCCCCGTTGTATGGATATGTATCCCTCCAAAGCATAG
>NW_026468120.1:0-7500 GCF_026875155.1 Cherax quadricarinatus | reverse complement strand
TGGTTTCCACTGTTAAATACTTCTTTATATCTCGTGTTGAGCTCCTGACATACCATCTCGGTCTACTTTCTTGTGAAATTTCCCCATCACCCTTCTCCTCAGATACCCTGATTACCATGACTCTTGACTGTTGTTTTTTCCCTCCTGATGTGGCGTGTACAACATGCTTACGGTCAGTCTTGACTTTCGATGCTTATGTCATTTCATATGTCGCGCTGAGACCTCCCTTCTTATCTGATGCATATACTCATTTCTTGGCCTCGCTAACTGTCTTTATTTTCACTGAGTTTCTCTTCTCTGTAGCCTTATCCATTCTCTAGTACACCTAGTTTTTTGCTCCCTACACCTTTGGGTGAAACCAAGTACTTCGTTCTGTTCATCCCAATTATTTCTGTTTCCCTCTGGGACAAACCCTCCCTCTGTCCTCCTTGCAATTTTGGTTTGAGACCACATAGGTCCATCCATTATCCTTGTACTGGATTTTACCTGTCAGTTTTCCCATCTCCCACTGAAATGTTTTTTGAAGGAAGATCCTCATGCCTGAATAGTTCCCCTTTTGTAGATTTGGTTTTATTTCCACCCCGAGGTCCTGCTAACTCTCTCCACCTTGGACTCAACTAAGCGTAGTTCGAAACACTGAACCACATGAACACATCATCCCAGGGGCCATTTCATACAAGATAACCTTCAATGTCTGAACTACTCAAGGTGAATACAAAGGTCCAGTCTGCGGTACATCTTCTCCTATCACTCTCTGGTAGGTTCTCTAACAATGTTGATGCATTGAGGTTTTCCAGTACTAACATCCATCATCTTGGCTCTCCATTTTCTGAACCCCCATGGGGCTCCAGTTTTTACCAGACATTCTCCTTGTGATTGAACTCACACCATCACTAGTAAACTATTGCTCCCCCCCGTGTGCATCTCCCCTGGCCACCTTTCGGCTAGTGTGTCGACCATTGCTCCTGTGGCTACTCATCGTATCTTCTCTTGGTCTCCTTGCAGTTCCTGTGGGTGGGATGTACATTACTGCAATTATCACGCTATTAAGTCCTCCTCAGACAGAGGATTGTTCCACTAAGTAGTGTCCACTTTCACACCGTGCCATCATTCCTATCCATTTTCTCAAAACACCCCAATGCGGCTTTTAATGAGCAGTGCAACACCTCCTCCACTCCTCTCCTCCCTCGTCTTTCGAGTATTATGATATCCCGGGTGTGAAAGATTGAACTGATTATTATTCTGGTGAGATTTGTTTCTGTGAATGCTATTATGTCTGGGGATGTCTCCCTTGAATTCTTTCATGCGCCCTCCTCATACTTAATTGTTATTCCAATTCTGCATTATATACTTCAAACCATCAAGTTCTTATTCTAAGACGATGGTCTGGGAGGTTTATTGGGGTTGGGGAAAGTGGAAGACCTGATAACTGAACTATGTGGTGGTTCTGTGGGGTGATTTTGTAATGAAGTGGGTGGGGCATTGATATGACATGGTGTTTTATGTTTTAATATGTGGTTTAGGCTGCACTGGGGTTGACCTGGTTGGGATGCTCTTTAGGAAGCTGTGAGGGAGGTATGTTTTTTGATCTTCCTGTGTCTTGATCTCCTTGTCTTTCTTCTCCATCCCCTCTCTTACCACCTTTCAGCCTTTGTCTCATCTCTCTCAGTTTTCCAAGCCTTCGATCTTGTGTTCTTCGCGGTCGAAATACACCTTCCTGTATTCCCTGCAATGTCCCATAATCGTGCTTATCCTCCCACAGTATCCTGTTCCTTAGCTCGATTCCCTGCCTGAAGGTCACCTTTCATGGCCGGTGTTTCTTTTTTTTCCAAACCCGCCCAATACTCCGAAAATTTTCCAGCCTGGGTCATGTCGTCTCTCCGATTAACTTTCAGATGCTTTTCAATTCAATTGCTTTTTTATTTCCCCTTGTTTTCTGCTTTCATCATATGTTATATACCCCCCTTCAACTTCCTGTAGCCCATAACACAAAAAGAGCTGTTCCTCACCCTTTTCACTTCACCCCAACTGCTATATCCTGTGTATCCCCTCATTCATTTGCTTTCCTCCATTTGCTGCTTTCCTTTCATCAGTTTCCACAGCTACTTACATGAGCTCAGTGGCCTGTCATGTTCCTTCTCGGCTTTCCTGGGCTCAGTTTTGGTCTTTTAGGGCCCCACATATAGCTTAGCACTTTCCATTTACTACAGTCTCCACTGCGACTAGAGCTTCTACAGCAGTTTTTGCTCCTTAGTCCCTACAGTCCCCCTTATTTGTGGCTGAGGTAGCGGTCTCGTTGTCAATCCCAAAAAATGTTCTTTATTCTTCTAGGCTGTTTTCAGAAATTTTCCAGTCCTCTTCTAAAGCTCTGTATCCTGGCCTCTGCTGCAATTGACTTTCACCCATCCCACTTCCTGCTCTTCTTACCATGTCTATCCTCTCCTTCCATTCTCATTAGCACTAAGTTCTTCTAGTTTTCCTTTCATCCCATTCATGTTCCCTTTTTAGTGAGCTCTCTAGCTGCCCAATTCTATCCTTTGCAGTTCCCTATCCTCCTGTCCTTAAGTTTATCTTGTTGCACTCTGTCAACCCATATTTCTTTATCCTGATGCCTCAGATGGGAAACCTATGTATTCTGTTATGTTAGGTTAGTATTGTTATATGTCAGAGTGTGGGGGGGGAGGTAAGGAGGAACTTCTGGCAATACAAGAGACGGCAGTAGTCTGTGGGTCAGGGGATGCGGGAAGGAAGAGTGAAGCAAGTGGGAAAGATCGTGGGCCTTGATGTTACCAAAGGGCTAGAGGATAGGGGGGAGGGTGAGTGGAGAATACGAGGGAGGGGATAGGATCAAGGTACAGGTTTGAAAAAGCGGTGGCGGAGGGTGGAGTGTATGAGCTGATGAGTCTGGCAATTATGTGTGTGTGTTGTGTGTGTGTGGTGTGTTCTGTGTGTGTGTGTTTGAGTCTGTGTATTGGTGTGTGTGTGTGTGTTGTGTGTGGTTGCGTTGTGTGGTGGGGGGGGTGAGTGTGTGAGAGTGTGTGGGTGGGTGTCGGGTGTGGTGTGTGGGTGGGTTGTGTGGGGTGGGTGTGTGTTGGGTGTGCTGTGGGTGTGTGGGGGTGTTGTGGGAGTGTTGGTGTGGGTGTGTGTAGTGTGTGTGGTGGTGTGCTGGTTGTGGTGTGGGTGTGTGTGTGGGGGTGTGTGGGTGGTTGTGTGGGTGATGGTTGTTGGGTGGGTGTGTGGGAGGGTGGGTGGGTGTGAAGAGTGGGTGAGTGGTGGGTGGTGTTTGGGGCTGTTTGGTGGGTGTGGTTGGTGTGGTGGTGGTGTTGGGTGGGTGTGGGAGTGTGTGGGTGGGTGGGTGGGTGTGTGTGGGGTGTGTGGGGGGGTTGGGTGGGTGTGTTGTGTGTGGGGTGGTGTGGGTGAGTATGGATGGTGGTGCAGGTGTTGGGTGTGTGTGTGTGGGTGTGTGTGGTGTGTGTGGTTGCGTGCGCACACTAGTCTATTACGCTACTCTTTTGAAGACTTATAAAAAAAAATTTCAACATTCAATTCCTTTATTAATATTCACTAATATAATACAATAAAATATTAATTGCGTACACTTGTTGGTTTGTGTGTGTGTGTTAACTACTTGTCGTTCTTTGAAAAAAGAATGGGGGGTGGTTACGATAACACAATTTTTTATTGTTGTTGTTTCAACAACCTTACTCTCCCGTCCCAGATCTTCCGCACACTACTTTTTATTACTACGCTACTTTACTTATTATGAAGATTATAGGATTATTTTTTCTCACTCATCCTTTATTAATATATACTTTTTTATAACATAATTACGGGTGCACACTGTGTTTGTATGGCGTACTTGTTTCTACTTGTCCCCACAGAAAAATGTGGGGGGGGTTCAACTAGGCTACACAACTCTTCTGGAGTTTACCTGGCGATATTTTAGAAAATTTACTAACCCACATAACAACTCTCCAGGTACAGAAATAGGGAGAAGAGAGATGGTATTACGCATACAACCAGCAGGGCGAGACACTGAATAACTTTAGACACTAACCAATAATTACCACAATAGGCAGCGTGATGTCGTCTGCACAACAATAGAGTTTCCTGCTGTTTCTGCTGCTATCAACTCCATCAATTTAAACTCCTTCAGGAACTTTTATCATGCATTCAAGTTTATAATTATTCTTTTTCTTTTAAGACTTGGTATTCCCACTTTTTTCTTTAGCTACAGTAATTATGGCATAACAAGTCTGATGAAGTTAGCTACCTTCACAACACCAACAGCTGGGATTTGACTAATTTTTCTTACTTTCAGTATTTACTTAATCACTCTTATAACCTTTATCACTACACTTGCTGCTATACTCAACCAACATATGTATTTGTTTTAATATCTTCAGATCACATCCGTTAACACCCAATTAACTGTTTGGATATTTTGTGTCAACACTGAGGCCAGTAGCCTGATCAGCTGACCTGCTACCCTCCCTCACTCAAATTTTCCATTCAATATTTAAATTGTAAAATTCTTGATCCTAAAACACCATATTCGCACTCTTTAAAGCTATTACACTCTTGTAGTATGTTCACTGATTCTTCACTCTACGTACAATACCGCTAATAATATCTTAGGACAGCCACAAACTCTAAAATCCTGAGACACTATTTAGTCGATACTGCTTCACATGCTTCACCAAAGCTGTGTGTGGTTGAGTATGTGTGTGTGGTGTACTCACTAGTAAGCGCTCACCTAGTTGAGTTTTTGCGGGGTCGATCCGAGCTCCATGGCCCCGCCCTCTTCACTGATCGCTACTAGGTCACTCTCCCTGAGCCGTGAGCTTTATCATTACCTCTGCTTAAAGGCTATGTATGATCCTCCTCCACTACATCCATCCCAAACATTCCACTTACTGACTACTCTGTGACTGAAGAAATACTTCCATAACATCCCCTGTGATTCATCTGGTGGTCTTCAGCTCCAAATGAGTCCCTCCTGTTACTGTGTCCAATCTCTGACCATCCTGTCTTTTCCACCTTGTCAATTCCACTCAGTATTTTGCATGTTCGTTTAACATGTCCCCCCTTCTCTCCTGTCCTCCAGTGTCGAGTCAGGTTGATATCCCTTAACCTCTCCACGTAGGACATAGACCTCTTACTCTGGGACTAGTCTAGTTGCAAACCTTTGCACTTTCTCTAGTGTTCTACACGTGCTTGACCTAGGTGTGGGTTCCAAACTGTTGCCAGCATACTCCAATATGGGCCTAACGTGTAGACGGTGTACAGGTCCTGAATGATTCCTTATTAAGATGTCGGAATGCAGTTCTAAGTTTGCTAAGGCGCCCATATGGCTGCATGCAGTTATTTGGTTGATGTCGCTTACAGTGCATGTGCTGTGTTTATACTCACCTTCCAAGAATTCATTTTTCCTTGAGTGATGTTTGTAGTCTCGGACCCCCTAGACTGTACTACCCGACTGCGGCCTTCTTCCGGCCTTCCCCAATCTTCATGAACTTTGCACTTTGGTGTAGAATTGCACTCCAGGATGCCAATTGCTTGACCAGGTCCTGCAGCCTGTCCAGATCCCTTTGTAGTTCTGCCTGGTCTTGATCGGATGAAAAATCTTCTCATCAACTTCACGTACATCTGCAAACAGGGACACCTCCGAGTCTATTCCTTCCGTCATGTCCGTTCACAATAATACCAGAAACAGCACTGGTCCTAGGACTGACCCCTGCGGGACCCCGAGCTGGACACAGGTGCCCACTCTGACACCTCGCCACGTACCATGCCTCGCTGCTGTCTTCCTGACAAGTCTTCCTGATCCTCTTGTAGTGCCTTCCCTGTTATCCCTGCTTGGTGTCCTCCAGTTTATGCAACCAATCACTTGTGTGGAATCTGTGTCAAACGCCTTCCTTGCATCCAAGAAAATGCAATCTCACTCCCCCCTCTCTCTTCTGTCTTACTGCTGTCACCATGACATAGAACTCCAGTAGGTTTGTGACACAAGATTTCCCGTCCCTGAAACAATGTTAGGCTGCTGTTGTGAGATCTTTCCTTTTTAGGTGTTCCCCCACTTTTTCTCCTGATAATCTTCTCCATGTTTTGCATACTATACATGTCAGTGCACTGGTCTGTATTTAATGCTTCAGTCTTTTTCCCTTTTTTAAAGATGGGGACTACATTTGCTGTCTTCCTGCCTCGGCATCTCCCTTTTTCGATAGATTATTGAATATTGTTGTTAGGGGTACAATAGCACCTCTGCCCCTCTCTCATACCCAGGGGAGATGTTTCTGGCCCCATTCCCTTTGGGTATCTAGCCCCTCAGAAGCCTTTTCATTCTTCCTCGGTGGTGTGCACTGTGTCCAGCATTTGGGTGGTGTGCCCCCCCTCCCCGCTTTCGGGGAGTCCCTTCTGTCCCCTTGTAAACATTTTTGAATCTTTGTTGATTTCTTCAATCTTCCGGTCATTTCTTGTTGACTTCCCCCTTCCTTCCTTAGCCTGATTCCCTGGTCCTTGACTGTTGTTTTCCTCCTGATGTGGCTGTACAACATTTTTGGGTCAGTTTTGGGGCTTCGCGGGTATGTCATTTTCATATTGTCTTTGGGGCCCCCCTTCTTTTCTGTGCCTATTCGTTTCGGCTTTTACGACTGATCTCCCTTTTTTTCCTGGGTCCTTTTTCCCTTTTATATTTTTCCCTTCCTAGCACACTTGGTTTTTGCCTCCCTGCACCTTTGGGAAACCATGGGGCATCCTGGCTTTTTCTTATTTTTCCGTTTTCCCTTGGGTACAAACCTCCCTCAGCCCCCTTGCTTTTTTTGCTACTATTCCTCATTTCATTAACTGGTTCCCTGCCAGTTCTCGTCCCACTGAACCCCCCTTCAGGTAGTTCCTCATTCTGTGTAGTCCCCCTTTTTTTTTAGTTTTTGGCTTCATTCGTCCGGCCTTCCTGCTTCTCCCCCACTTGACTCTACTTGTATTCGAAGCTTAAAAACCACATGGCACTGGCCCCAAGGGGTCTTTCGTTGTGATGTCCCGATTCGCATACTCAAGGTGAAAATAAGTCCCGCCTTGCTGGTTCCCTCTCCTTCTCTTTTGGTCCCCTTTCGTGTTGGCAATGAAATTTTCAGTACCCCTCCCTCCTTAGCCCCCCATGTATCTTGGCCCCCAGTGGGTCCAAATTCTCCCCAAACGATCACCTTATCAGGGCTTTTCCCTGCATGCTGAGCCTTTGGCCACTCTAGCCAGTGTATCAACCATCGCTCTATTGCTCTCTCGTACTCTTGCCTTGGCCTCCTGTGTTTTTGTGGGGTTTTACATCATGCTATTACCAAACCCTTTGGGGCCTCCAGAGTGAAGTGTTCCCGCTATGTAATCACTTTTTCTCCGCTGTTCCTCTCTCCAGCTCTCAAATTCCAGCGTTTTTGATCAGCAAGCCACTCCCCACCCCCCCGTTCCCCCTGTCTTTTCCCCAGGATTTTGGGATCCCCTTAGAAA
>NW_026468119.1:0-13189 GCF_026875155.1 Cherax quadricarinatus | reverse complement strand
CCCGGGATTCCAAGGTCCCCAATGATTTTGGGGGAAAATACCTGCGCGAAGAGTGGGAAATCGCCCACGAAGCAGCTCAATCCCAATGTATTTACGTGCCTCCTCACACTCAGCGCCATGTTGATACAAGGTAGCTCGCCTGAAAACAGCAAGGGGTGCAGAGCACAACCGCACTCGACCGTGGTCAGGCAGCGAATGAAAAATTGTGACATGGGGCACCCCTGTCAAAGTCCCCTTTCCATTACAATCTTCCCACCCAATCCCCAATAATCTTTTACCCTCGCTATTGCACTGCCATACAAAGAAATCTACCCATCCCACTATTTCTTCCCCAAACCCCTGTCCCCTGAGGATGGCTCTCAAGGGTTTTCTCGTTCCACTCTGCCCATTGCTCCCTGCCAGTCTAAAGCCACCCCCCCCCCTTTTGCTTCCACGAAATCCCTTGGGAAAATCTATGTCCCTCCACCATAGACCTCCCGGGCAACCCATACTGATTTTCTAATACTACTTGATCCACTACGCATTTAAACTGATTCCCCAAAATCTTGGCAAACAGCTAAAAATCTGTGCATAACAATGGTATTGCCCGGTAGCCCTAAGTGTATGTTGCCCCTTACCTTTCTGTACCAATATTACTACAGCCGTTGCCTGCTTCTCTCCCAACTCTCCCCTCTCCTTCATTAAATTTAATAACCAACCAAAAAAAAACCTTCATTAGCTCCCAATGCTGATGAAGTTCAATGTCATAAGTGTAAAGTACTAGCCCTTGGAAATGAAAAAACCCCCCAAAAGCTATAATCTAGGCGAAGTAGAGCTTGATCATACAGAATGTGAAAAGGACTTGGGAGTCATGGTGAGCAGAAATCTAAAGCCAAGACAGCAGTTCCTTAGTGTGCACAACAAGGCCAACAGATTACTAGGATTTATCTCAAGAAGTGTAAGTAACAGAAGTCCAAAATTTTATTTTACACCTCTATACATCACTATTGGGCCCTCATTTAGATTATGCTGCTCAGTTTTGGTCCCCTTACTACAAGATGGATATAGATTCATTAAGAACATACAGAGAAAAAATGACTAAAATGATTTACTGTGTAAGGAACCTCCCGTATGAAATAGACTTAAAGCCTTAAATCTCCACTCTCTGGAGAGGCGTAGAATGAGGGAGATATCATTGAAATGTATAAGGGGATGATGGGCATAAATAAGGGGAAAGATATTAATAAAGTACTGGAGTGTCAAACCCAGGTAAGAACCAGAAATAATGGATTTAAGTTGGATAAATTTAGATTTAGAAAGGACAAGGTAAGTACGGTTTTCAACAGAGTTGTAGATGCGTGGAACAGTCTTCCCAGTGGGTGATAGAGGGGACCCTGGGTAGCTTTAAAAAGAGATTGGACAAATATATGAGTGGGAGGGCTGGGTTTGATTGGTGTAAATTGGATTCGGGAGTTATTTCTTGGGTAGCTTTAGGTAGAGGTCGTTTTGATAAGGACCTTTGCCTCGCATGGGCCAGTGGGCCCTTTCCCTGCAGTGTCCTCCATTCTTATGTTCTTATGTTCTTATAAAACTCTACGGGGACCCCATCGATTTCCCGGGAGCTTTGCCCTTACGCATTTCACTTGAAGCCCTCCATGTTTCTTCCTCAGTTATTTCCCCTTCCAACGCTTCCCTATCACTGTTTTCCCAACTGACATATCACATTCACACACACCTGTTTTAAAACCCCAGCTCCTACCCCATCCCTTTCCCAATACTTTCCATACCACTTGTCTGCAAACACTCTCATTCCATCTGGGGATGTATAACCTGACCCACCCAAATACCCACCTACCGACTCATAAACCTTCAACCAGGGAAATAGCTGTTGCCTGCTGTCATTGCTTTGCCTATCAATACACACGACGAAGGCCTATCGCCCCATAACACCTCTTCCACGCCTGCCTTTAAACCCTCCCCAAACTTGAAACCTCTCATCCTGTACCTTGCACAGCCTCCCCTTAAGTGCCAATATGTCATCCATAGGATAAATGCCCGCCACTGCCCCACCTCGCATAACAACCCTTAACCTGTCCTCCAAATAGTTGGCCAAGCCATATTCAAGGAATTAATTCGTTTCCCTTCTCTCACGTAATATTGCCAATCCATTCTTTAGCCACAACCATCCCACCATGTTTACCACAAACCTCTGCCCCAAAGTACCTCCCACTTAACCCCTCCCACATGTTGTAAATCCCTCCAACTCCTCCTCATCTCCTAACACACTCGTAAATTTTTCTTCCAATAACCCCGAGAGATACACTGCCAGTGACTCCCATCCCACCTCTGCCATGACCCCCCTATGATCCGAATAAGCTACCTCTATTGTGTGGAAAAACTTTACCAAGACCCCTTGAGAAATGTACAACCCATCCCCACCTAGCCACATAACCCCTCCTTATGAAAGTGTGCTCTACCTCCCACACTCCCCTTCACTGCATCCCTCAACTGAATATCCTTCAAGAGGTCCTCGTAAGGCCACTGACATGTGCCCCGCCCCTTTTGGTTCTACATCAGCCCTCCTAATAACACAGTTCCAGTCCCCACCAACGGTGGCCACCGCAGGTAAACCACGTAAGAAGAAAACTAAGGTCATCGCATACAAATTCCTGCTTTACTTTCATATCATTCTCAGCTGGTGTATAACACACTTACAAAGGGTTAAACCCTTTGCCCCATCCACCGCCCATCCACATGCAACACCCTCCCCCCTCTCCCCCCTCACTTCGTATCAACACAAACGGGCCCCACCTCCCTGATCAAAATACCCACACCCCCTATCAGACATGCAGATGGCAGAGTCATGCCCTTTAAAACCCCCCCAAACCTCCCCCATCCCCTCCTTAAATTGTGTTTTTTGCAGAAAAAACTACATAAACCCTATATTTAAAACAGAAACATTCAAAACCCTTTCCCTTCCCCACTATTACACAGTCCTTTTAAACTTCAAAAGTCTACCCCTAAGGCCTTTTTAAAAATTTTTCCCAAACCCCCTTCCTCCTCTTTTCATTAAAATTCCCAGGGCCTCCTCCCCAGGGGCCAGCACAGGGTTTTCACAAACCAAATCCCCCCCTCCCTTTCTTGCGATGCCTTTTAACCCTGACTACCCCCGAAAATTTACTTTTCCCTTTTCCCTCCCAACCCCCTGCCCCGGGTGTCAGGACATCATCTGAGTCTGACGCCGTGCATTTTTCCCTTGTGACCCCTCCACTGCCAGGGTTGTTTTTTCCCGGGGATCCCTCAAGAGAACCTAAACCCTTTCCCACCACGCCCCATTCCACGGCAAAAGGGTTGACATCTCACCTTATTTGCGTGCCCGTCCTCCCTGTTTGGGTTTTTTTTTCTTACACCTCCCTTTCCCCCAGGCATCGCCGATTTTCCCCACCACTGGGGAACAATTTTCCCACAGGGTGCCAAGCCCTCAACCCTCCTCAAGCTCTTCCCCGACGAAATTACCTCCTCCCCCCACTTGCACTTCAAAAAAACTTTTCCCTCCTGCCTGGGTAATATTTCCGTTATGAAAAAAAGTTTGCTTCACACTTCCCTCTCCGTTAGGATCCTTAAAACCATTTCACTCCACAAGTGCCCCCCGGTCTTGCTTTGGGCGTGGGGTTTCCTCAACAAGGGCTTCCCACACGGGAAACGGGTACTTCCCCCGTCTGTGCAGGCCCCCTCACTTCACACACGCTGCTGCTATTTTGGCCCGTATGCCCCGCATGACCGGGGCACGAAACCCCTTTCTGTCCGGCATACATACCAAAACCTGCATCCTAAAGTCCTCCAACACGATGTAGGATGGGATGGGATGTCTCAGAGTCATCTTCAGGGAAAATGTTCCCTCCAGACGGCCCATGTAGCCACCAGTTGCCCACTTGACCTGTTGTACCAGATGTACAGTCCCATATGCCTCAAAAACTCTCCTGATGTCAGCCTCATCAGCCTCAAACGGGACGTTACGAATCTTGACCCACGTAAAGTGGTGGGATACATCGATCAAACGCACCTTGACAGCTGGAGTGGCGTCAAGACTCATATCTTGGAATCTCGTCACCAATGACTCGTACACAGACGTGGAATTCAGTTTGACGAAGATTCTGTATGCCCCATTCAGGGCTACACCATATACCTCCTCATCCTGTACTCCATACGTCTCCCTAATGATGACTGGGAGTAACACTTGTGCCGATGTGGGCGAAATTGCCCCGTGGATCAGCTCAATCCCAACAGTATTCACACGACGCCTCACACTGGTCGCCATGTTGATACAAGGTGGCTGGCCTGAATGAACAGCAGAGGGGTGCAGAGCACAACCGCTCTCTACCGCAGTCAGGCAGCAAATGGATCGGATCATCAATCACAAGACTTGCAGAGGGAAAATTCCTAGGTATCCACCTTGACAATAGACTTAAGTTCCAGACACATATACAACAAAATCACCAAGAAAATCTCTAAGACAGGTAGGCATTAAATCAAAGATACAGTACTACGTTCCCATCAGCGTCTCCTGGCATCTGTACACCATTCATCACTTACCATATACCCTTATCTCCAAATATGGAATTTGTTGCATGGGATCAACATCATTTCATCACCAAAGACCTCTAATAGACCCAGCACACAGGCAAGCAGTACCATGAATGATAACAAATTCCCACGTCCCACCAGCAACTCCATCACCAATTGTTCAAAAGTCTAAATCTGCCTCATCCTTAAGAACATGATAAGTAAGTAATGTAATAAATAAGTACGACTAAGTTTATTCAGGTATACAAAATACTTGTACATAGAATTATCATACAAGCAGCATAGTGTTTAGAGAACCTAGGAAGAACCCAAAAAAGTCAAACCAGAGTGACTTATTTCCATTGGGGTCCTTTCTCTACACTTATTTATTATAATTTAAAGGTTTATAAAATTTTTCTTATATTCTATAATGAAGATAAACATCTTATTATCATGCTAAAAGACTATCTACTATCAACATAAGGTCATTAAGACTATCTACAATACGAGGTCAATTACTATGAATAAGGTACTAATTTCACTTATGTTATCTATAAAAAAAACAAATCATTTCCACACTACCCTTACTGGTACATTCATCAACACCTTTTGGCACTCCTTCTGGAACTGGTTCATGCTATGACTGGCTTTATGACATGCGCAGGCAGTCTGTTTCCATTCCTTTATTGCTGTAAATAAAAGGTTTTTAAGCCTGGCCAATGACTGTGGTACTACAAAGTTGTGCGTCTCTCCCCCTAGTACTATGATTGCTTTGAGAGTATCCCAATAACCTTGACAAAATTGACAGCAATAATATTCCAGGACGAGCACTGTTTGTGACAAGTTTTACATAAAAACATGAATTTAAGCAACTCTCAGAATCTTCAATCATTCAGCATAGTTCAACTGCTGTAATTCACCGGCCTCATGTTCTCTTTGTCCTCAGCCCCATGATGAATCTTACGATTTTGTTTTGGTGATTGCCAAAGATCTATCTTTCAGTTTTTTTTTGTCAAGGCAGAGTACCATGATGAGCAAGCGTAATCCATATGCAATTGTATAGGGCTAGACATAGGGTCCTGCGAGCCTCAGATAGGTAGACACTGTGCTTGTCTTATACAGGACCAACCAGTCTGGCATTCGATTAATATAACTAACTACACTGTTCCTACTAATCGTTTAATCTACTCCAGACATGCATGGGTCAAAGGTTAATCACATCCAGATATAATAACTGATGAAACCAAGGATGGGGGTGCCCCCCATAACACTGACATTAAAAGTTATTACCCTTCACATTGTAATTTATTGTGCCAAGAGAAGGCTTTCAGTTTTCTCCCGAGTAGTATAATGAAATCTTTTGTCATACTAACCATTTGCTGCAAGCACCTCCAGTTCCAGTGTTAAAACATAGCTATATCTGTGGTCTTTACGTGACACTAAACAGGCACTGGTCATCAGCATTAGCAGTAGGAGATTGCACTTGACACTGATAGGGCATTCATTGACATAACATAAGAATAATAAGGACCTAGAAAACTACTTGTGGAACTCCACATGCATCAGCAGGGGTTCTGATTTCCAGTTTTTGTTGATTTTGACAATTTGTCCTCCTGTTGCCAAAGTAGGACTTAAACCATCTACAGAACCTTATACCGATAGTTAGAAGTTTCTACATAATATGATTGTTGTCGTCAGATATTGAAGGCTTTTGCAGGTCAAAGGTTACATAAACCTATGATTTCCCCTTTGGACATTTCAGTTCTCAAGTAATCCATCAATTAATAGGGAGTGTGTCCGTAGAGTAAATCCCCCCCCTCTATTTTCTTAAAGCCCCCGAATTAGATAACTATGGAGAATGTTGTTGTCATTAAGGATTTCTTAACAATTGAGAAGTACCAAACAACGAAGCCGCCGCCCACTCTAGAATTTTGGATATTCATACGAGTATACTAGACGAGGCCTAATAGTAGCTGGACATCAGGACCTCTACTGATTTTTCTTGAAGAGAGAGAAAGTGAACTCTTCAAATCTTGGCCTCCTTGAACCCCTCCGTACCGGTATTAGTGGAGCAGATAGATTTTTATTAGTGAGCAATCAGGGATTGACAGTTTCACAAGCACCATCTTTTGAACTATAGACAAAGGAAATCAGTATATCAGGCCTTTGCACTTATTCCTGGGTTTAAACTGCTTATGTTCTTTTTTGAAACACTAATGAATCATCTGAGAGTACACGTATACAGTTGACAACTGTTTTGGGTTTACCCCTTAATTGGTATAGTATGTTTGAAACTTATCAGAGTTGGGATTAAAGTGTATTTTGATGCAATCTGTAGTTTACTTACTATTGTTGATGGTAACAGATGTGTAGTAGAATTAAGCAAATCTATGCCACCTTAGTGATGTTTTCGTGGCATACCTCATTATCGATAGTGAATACAATGTTAGACGCTATCAACTGGTTTCACGGCTATACCCAACTGTTGTAGTGTTGCCAAGCTTTACTGGAGGTTATGCTTATTCTCCTCAATTTTTGAGCATAGTGCTTTGCCTTTGCTCCTTTTATAAGTGTCTTTACTCTGTTCCTCATCCCTTTGGATATTCATTAGTGCAGCAATATCCAGCCGCCTTTTTGCTTTAATCCTTTAAGCAGCTGATCTCTGAATTCGCATATTAACTAATATCTCAGTAATATCATCCAGGGTTCAGTTTCTTCGTTTAATCCTAACTACTTTAGCTGATGCTGGTGCAATATTATCAAGGATGGTATGTGAACATTGTTATGAATTTGTTTCCCCAGGCACGTTTACGGTCCGTGGCAACTTTTTATCAAAAAATCTGTCCAGTTCACAACTCGTACCTATTTTACCAGGTTTCTTACTGTAGCTTCTAGTTGATCCTCATTTTTACTATTGTCCTGTGTCAGGCCTATCCTATCCTAGTGATTTTCCTGGTGCAGTAAATGATGAAATTGCGCACAAAGACCTGTAGCGTAATGACGCGTGACTAATGTTCTCAGCGCGGTGTACGAATATGTGGTCAATTAGAGGTGGCTGAGAACGATTAATGATGGCTAATTTTTCCTGTAGATTGTGTATAATTAGTTGAGATGTAACTATTTAAACCTAGAATTTGCTGTCCAAACAATTTTGCATAAGCCCGTTTATTTTGCTGCGCTGAAAACAGATAATGAAGTCGCCCAGTATTATTGTGTCTCGCAATTGGTATTTAACAAGTCAGGACAATACTCTGGAAAAAGTCTTCTAAGATGTCCTAAAGGTTAGGAGGGCGGTAACTAGTTTCCTACTAATGGGTGTGGTCTTGGGGAAGCAGCACTTCAAACCATAGAAACTCGCAGTTTATTGTTATAATTAAATCAGTCTTGGGTTGTAAGCTAAGTCATTTCTAATGTAGGCGACATAAGCTGCGTCATACTCAACACCACGCTATTGTCTGTTCCTATCTAAGTCGCGAAATTATATTGTAATCTTCTATTTTGTGACCTTCGTCCGAGCAGTCACCGTATCATCCAACCAGGATTCAGAGATGATTTCTTTAACTTCCGCCCTAATCTTGTTTAGCTAGAATCTTAATCTCTGCCAATTTAGGAAGAAGTGATCTGTGTTTGACATGATAAATGAAGCCTGATTTCATAAAACAATATAATCACACAATATATAGGACAATTCGGAGTCATTTGGTTATTAAAATTAGTAAATCAATGTCATCATTTGGGGCCTTAAAGGTTAAAACTGTGCCAAAGTGCTTTTGTTACACAGCACAAAATGAATTCTGGCACCGTTCTATAATTTACATACATCCAAATGCACCCACCCCTTACACACATTTTAACATAAGGTCCTTTTTTCTGTTTTTTAATTCAGTACTTTAGTGTACATGTATGCACCGTGTTTGGTAGTGTGAGAAATAATGGCTGTAATGTCTCACACTGACCTATTGTAGGCATTACATATGGAGTTAAGGTTATCATTTCCTAGCTACTAGACCGTCATTATCACCGTCATTTCATCTGTCAGTTTTGCCTCTGCACAATAGTTTGAAGGCTTGGAATTAATTTGGTACATCACCACTTAAAAGTAACGCGAACCTACAACAAAAGTCTTGTGCCATGTTTTTGTTCTATAGAGTATGTGGTGTTGCCATAGCCTGCGCATAGTGACAATTTACTTTTCCAGTAGGATGGCAACTAGGTTGAAGGCTTTTACTGTCGGCAGGGCCGATGTTAACTTTCACATTCACCTTTTCCAGCCCATACAAGTGACTGATTTTCTACTTTCTTACTCTCTAGAACATTTAAGAAGAAAGATAAATATAATTATTGCAGCCTGACCCCCCTAATGCCTGCCATTTTCACTCGTACTCCGCTCTTTTTACGCATAACAATAATAATTTATTGTCTCTTTTCCAGTCACCTAGTACACCCTAGTATCTGCTTTAGCAATCACCACTGAATTACTAGTAAATTTTCTTCTTCAAAACCCTGTTCACTGCTCACTTTTCCCTTAACTTCACAAACCCCTTTCAGTTAACCCCTTATTACACACTCCCCTTCCTGCCTCACTTCACAGTCTGGCTTCACCTATTCAATTCAATTCAATTCAAAGTTTATTCTCTATAAGGATTACAATGCTGAGTTTACAGAATTTGGTTATTGTGTGGTTTACATGTAGTAAAATAATAATTACAGAGTGTACCACTAAAACACCTAGCATGGCTAGGCATTTCGGGCAGACTTAAATTAAATCTTAAGTTTAAAATATTACAAAATTATGAGGTAAGTTGGTATTATGGCTAAGTGACTAAATACTAGTTTGTGAGTTTAGCAATGTGAATGCTTTTGTTTTGGCACTATACATAGTTTCAGTATTGGAGTATCACAGGCCAACTTATGACTAGTTAAGATTTATTATTTTGAGATTGAGATTGATATTTCTGTTTATGGTCAAATGGGTGAGTGAGTGTAAGTGTTAACCACCAGGTGGTATTCGTGTAATTAGCACCATAGTTGGGATTGTAGCCAGCAACAGCTTTGAGAGCATTTAGCCTAGCTTTGCATTTCTTGTTTAGTTGTGGTACAGTGGATTTGTTAAAGGGTACATCTACACCAAGATATCTGTAAGTTTTAACGTAGCCAATGATTTCACCCTGCAAATAGATGGGTGGGGGATGTCGTTTGCTTGTTAATAGAGAACAAGTGATTTGAAAAGGATCATCATGGGCTTGGCATCTCTCGTTTTGAAAGTTTTCATTATCCATCCTATCATTTTCTTTGCACTGCGACCCGGGGTACTGTTGTGATCCTTGATAAGTGAGATCCTCAGACATTACTACTTCCAGGTCCCTTACATTATTTTTCCGCTCTATTGTATAGCCGGAGTCAGTAGTATATACTCTGTTCTAGTTATTATCTCCTCCAGTTTTCCATAACGGAGTAGTTGGAATTTGTCCTCATTGAACATTATATTGTTTACCGTTGCCCACTGGAAAACTTTGTTTATAACTTCTTGGAGGTTAACCGCGTCCTCAGCAGATGACAGCCTCATGCAGATCCTAGTATCATCCGCAAAGGTGATACGGTGCTGGTGGTGTATAATCTGTCTATGTCTGATTATGAGGATAGGAATAAAAATGGGGGCGAGTACTGTGCCTTGTGGAACAGAGCTCCTCACTATGGCAGCCTCCGATTTAACTCTGTTGACCACTACTCTTTGTGTTCGATTTGTTAGGAAGTTGAAGATCCATCTCCCCACTTTCCCAGTTATTCCTTTAGCACGTATTTTATGGGCTATTACGCCATGATCGTATTTGTCAAATGCTTTTGCAAAGTCTGTGTATATTACACCTGCATTCTGATTTTCTTCCAGGGGTATCACTAGCACGTTAAGAGACAACACAGTAAGTGTCAGGGGCCCGAGACTGTTCAACTGCCTCTCAGCATACATAAGGGGGATTACCAATAGACCCCTGGCTGTCTTCAAGCAGGCACTGGACAAGCACCTAAAGTCGGTACCTGACCAGCCGGGCTGTGGCTCGTACGTTGGATTGCGTGCAGCCAGCAGTAACAGCCTGGTTGATCAGGCTCTGATCCACCATGAGGCCTGGTCACAGACCGGGCCGCGGGGGCGTTAACCCCCGGAACTCTCTCCAGGTAAACTACAGGTATGCCAGGCTGTTGAAAAGAGAGATGGGAACCGCTCGGGCAAGGAGCGGTTGGTTTCGAAGGTATCAGCCAACCTGGCTGCCTCCAATGCAGTGGTTAAGACACGATCCTGCAGGCTCCAGCCCAGGGGCGTCGTAAGGAGGATGCGGGCCGCCCCGGGTGACACCATTTAGGGGGTGACACCATAGAGCCTCTAAAGAAGGTGACACTAATGTCCAAAACAGTGCTGCACCAACATTTATTTAATTTATGTCTTTGCAAACAGTACATTGAGATTTTGTATTTACAACAGTGGGTTGCACTACAAAGAGAGCCTCTATTATGCCTAGGCATTATGGGCCAACTTAACATTATTGACTTACAGACTACTTAACACTAAGGAGTATATCATAGTTGTACAGCAGGATAGTAATTATTTCATAGTTGAACAGTTGATTATTAATTATAAGTGAATCAAAATTTGAGCCTATTATATATTAACAAAGTACAAATAAACCTATATAGGGAAAATCGTTGATTTTGATGATGTGATAGATGATTTTGTATAATTGAAGGCAATGAAATGTAAGATCAGATACACTGAGATGTTACCTGTACTCAAGGTCAAATTGGAACTAGCATTTCTCTGATATTGCAATGTTTTTTTTATTGTTGAAGATGAATATATTTAGGATCTGTTGGCTGCACTCAAAGTGGTATTTGAGTTTATGTTTCCTCAGTATTACTACGATTATTTATTTTATCGTTAATAAAGTTGAGAAGTATTCTCCTGTTCGGTTTATGGCTCTTAAATGTTCTCATTGCTAATCATTTGTCACTGGTCATGTAGTAGTGACATAAGTGGAGTTTACCCTCCCATCCCCCCGGCCTGGCAGTCTTCAAGCTGGCACTGGACAAGCACCTAAAGTCGGTACCTGACCAGCCGGGCTGTGGCTCGTACGTTGGTTTGCGTGCAGCCAACAGTAACAGCCTGGTTGATCAGGCTCTGATCCACCAGGAGGCCTGGTCACAGACCGGGCCGCGGGGGCGTTGACCTCCGGAACTCTCTCCAGGTAAACTCCAGGTAAACTCCAGGCCTTGAATTTCATGGGGTTAGTTTAGTTTAATATGTTTATTATGCACCCCATACCCATCCTGTGGGAGGTAGTCAAAAGATTACAGAGGTACATAATGGGTCCAGGGACTGGACTCCAAAGTTTTGATAGCTGAGCAAGTTACAGAGGTAATGAACTCACAATTTACAAAGGTAATGAACTCACAATTTATAAAGGTAATGAACTCACAATTTACAAAGGTAATGAACTCACAATTTATAAAGGTAATGAACTCCAGGTAGGTCTGGTCACAATCATGACAAGTTACGAATGTATTTACAGATTACAAAGGTACGTAATGGGTCCAGGGACTGGGCCCCCAAAGTTTTGATAGCTGAACTAGGTACAAAGGTAATGAACTCACAAGTTACAAAGGTAATGAATACTGTAAGAATGGTTACTTACGTTTATACATGGCTACAATCATGAACAAATTATAGAGTAATGAGCAATTCACACTTCCACACCCGGTCACAACTGTAATGAGTTATTGGTGCAAATATTGATTGTTGAGTCACACACACATACACACTCACACTTACACACACACACACACACACACACACACACACACACACACACACACACACACACACACACACACACACACACACGGGGTCCGTGGGGTGAAGACGTGGGTAACAAGGCTCCGAGAACCTTAGCGTTGAAAGACGCGTAATATCAGCTAGAAGTAATCAGTGGTAGTGGAACGTCAGTGAACAATACTACGAGTGATAATTAAAGTTATTAGTTAAAGAAAGTGAGAGGAAAGCTGAAATCATAATATTTCAAAGCGCAAACCGTTGGGGGTATTAGGCGCTGTTGCCACATTGGTAGCGGTAGGCCTGATGAAGTGACGTCACGACAAGTTGTGTGCCATTATACATATGAAGTGAAGTGTATATAATGTGAAGTGTATACTATCATCAGTGAAGAGTGAAGTGAGGAAGCGGATGTACGAGAATATATGGTTATAATCAACACGGGTGAAGGATCTCCAAAATAGGGATTTAAGGCCTACGTACTACTTCGTCATCAGCAGCTGGCAACTGTCACCGCAAGTTTATTCGCCTAGTTGTGGTTTGCATGTTGACGGCCCTGGCTGGCCTTGCATACTGTTTGATACTGGTCACTCACTCCTGCAAGCTATTACCAGAATTAGAATAGAAATAGCATAGACATAGAGAATATAGGGTTGACGAGTGTGGGAAGGTAGGTGGGACAAGCTTTTAAGGGCAACATTGTAAGACCGTGCTAGGGTGGGTCCCAGGAGGGTTGTGTCAGGTCACAAGAAGTTGCGGCCAGTAACTACACCGCACAAGACCACTCCACACACACACACCACACCCCACACACACACACACACACCC
>NW_026468118.1:17500-34612 GCF_026875155.1 Cherax quadricarinatus | reverse complement strand
TGTTGTAGTGGCCGGCTTAGGTTGGTTACAAGTTTTTCTGGCATTTTTGGGAGACAAAAGATGTGATAAAAACCCAAATGTAAAATTTTTGTGGTCAGGAATATGGTACTGTTTTTGAACATTTGTGCTTAATTTGCCCACTTGTTGAGGAAAATAGACATTAAATAACCTATGTGATATGTCAAGATATCTTATTAATGAAAATAAGATACCAGATATACTAACAAATTTCTGAATCTGCTTGTAACAGATAAGTGAACTGTAGATATAAATCCAATTGTATTCCTGTTAACCCTTTTGGGGCCTATGTCTAGGCCTTTTGTGTATCCATATGCTCTTGCGCTACCGTCCACAGGATGGTATGGGGTCCACAAATAATGTAGCCACTTTGGTGGCAAAATCTAAAGCCACCACTCTTTTAGGTGCCTCTAATACACTTCTGATAATCTTTTCTATAACTTGCATACTATACATGTCAGTTACACTGGTCTGTAGTGTAAACTTGCCGTGTCTTCTTTCTAAAAAAACAGGACTACATTAAGTCTCTTCCACACAACTGGCACTCGCCCTGTTTCGACTGACTTGTTGAAGATTGTTGCTAGTGGCACACACAGTACTTCTGTTCCCTCTCTCAGGAACCACAGAGAGATATCATCTGGTCCCACTGCCCTCACAGTATCAAGTTCACACAATAGCTTTCTCACCTCTTCCCCAGTTGTATGTATTGTGTACATCGCTTGCTGATGCATTTTAGTGCTTTCGTTTGCTGGTAGCCTTCCTGTTGCTACTGGGAATATCATCATAAATTTCTTACTGAGCTCCTCACAGACTTCTCAGTCATTCCCTGTGAGCTCTCCTCCTTCCTTCTTCAGCCTCATTGTGCTGGTCCCTTACTGTTGTTTTCCTCCTGATGTGGCAACATAACAACTCTGGATGCTATGTCATTCTCAAACTGGCGTTGAGCTTTCTTCGTATCCATGACCATCCGTGTCGGGCTAGTCGTTCCAATTCCTTGTTTCATGAGTTCTTTGCCTTCTATATTTTCTACACGATCTAGCACATTCAGCTTTGGACTCGTGCCCCTCCCCCGGGGCGCAACATTTTTTTTAGTTATGGCGATAAGGCTCGACCTTTGCTTGAAGAGAGAGAGAGAGGTACCAGAATACCTTTAATAATGTTTTGTTATCTATCATTCCATCTTTCTATATTTCTGTCTAGATCTATATATCTATCTGTATTATTATTATAGTATTTTTCTTCTTCTTCTTCTTCTTCTTCTTCTTCTTCTTCTTATTATTATTATTATTATTATTAGTAGTAGTAGTAGTAGTAGTAGCAGCAAGTAGTAGTAGTATAGTAGTATTAGTATTAGTATTAGATAGTAGTAGTAGTAGTAGTAGTTAGTAGTAGTAGTAGTAGTAGTAGTAGTAGTATAGTAGCAAACCTATAACGGGTGCATAAAGCCTGGTTAATGAAGACAATCAGGTCAAGGTGCCTCCCTAACACCTACTATTTTCACTGTTAATGTTGCAGGTCCCTAACGTCACTGTTAATGTTGCAGGTCCCTAACGTCACTGTTAGTGTTGCAGGTCCCTAACGTCACTGTTAGTGTTGCAGGTCCCTCAGGTCACTGTTAGTGGTTGTAGGTCCCTCACGTCACTGTTAGTGTTGCAGGTCCCTCACGTCACTGTTAATGTTGCAGGTCCCTAACGTCAACTGTTTAGTGTTAC
Source organism: Cherax quadricarinatus (assembly GCF_026875155.1). Lineage (NCBI taxonomy): Eukaryota > Metazoa > Arthropoda > Malacostraca > Decapoda > Parastacidae > Cherax > Cherax quadricarinatus. Next base: position 32,882 of record NW_026468118.1, on the reverse strand, counting down.
AGGTCCCTAACGTCACTGTTAGTGTTGCAGGTCCCTCAGGTCACTGTTAGTGTTGTAGGTCCCTCACGTCACTGTTAGTGTTGCAGTCCCTAACGTCACTGTTAGTGTTGCAGGTCCCTAACGTCACTGTTAGTGCTGCAGGTCCCTAACGTCACTGTTAGTGTTGCAGGTCCCTAACGTCACTGTTAGTGCTGCAGGTCACTCAATTCATTATTAATATTGCAGGTCACTCACCTCTTTATCAATGTTGCAGGTCACTCACCTCTTTATCAATGTTGCAGGTCACTCACCTCGCTGGTAACACTATATAGAGGACACTAACATTCCCACCTGTGGAGACAAGTCCCTGGCGTTCAACTCTACCACCTTAAGTGAGGTGAACCTTTCTTCCAACAAAATAGCCACTATCGACCCCACTGCCTTCCAAGGTAACGTTATTACGTTTATGGGAAGAAGCTACACCCGTAGGGGTCCTACAGTGCATTGAGGATAGTTGGTACTCCTGTAACACGGATGTTAGCAAACTTAGCCCACATACTGAGTCTCCGTGGTTCGATCCCCAGTACGTGTGGAAACACTGGGGTTTCCTTAAGACAACCTGCTGTCCATGTTCACACAAGAAGGAGATAGGTACCTTGGTGTTACCGACTTGGTGTGGGTCGCATCCAGGGACAAGTTTGCGGGAAATGCTTTGCACAAACAGGGGCTTTCCTATATGGTATGTCACTGATGTCAGCTATGTCTGTAAACGTTGTACCATGTACTGTAGAAATAAACATTTATTTATTATTATATTAATTATATTGTTATTATTATTATTATTATTATTATTATTATTATTATATAGGCCGGGGAGGGAGGGAGTAATCAAGTTTGATCTGAGAGGAAGGTGAGATTTAGTAAACTAATCTTTACTAAACTAAAATGAATTGGACCTGAATGTCTTTAGTTGAAGATTGTTTAATGTGGAGACAGAGTATCAAGACTGAGGACTGATCACCTTCTGTCAGTGGCTGAGTGGACTTATTACCTCCTTAATGGGCTGAGGTACTTGTTATTACCATCTGTTTGAGCTAAGGCGACTGATCACCTCTTATTTGATACATTTGTGGTCACATTGGTGCCTATACTAACCCTACCCCTATGTGAAATAAATAAACCTAGTTGGAATTAATCTTATTATAGTCACTGCACAGTGTAGCGAGCGCGCACGTCTGGAGTTTTACCACGTCCTTCTGATCGCGGTTCATCCCCACCATTGGTATGCTCTATAAATGTGGTTTGAATTACCAACAATATGTTAATTAAAAGAACACAAGTGCAACTAATGTGTATTTTTACATTTTATGATGTTTTTTGATGGATCAAAAAAAAAAATATCACATTTAGTTGCACTTGTGTCCTTTAAATTAACCTGACCAAGTTGCACAATGTTAGGAAATACCTGTCCGGTATTTTTATACCATTTTAATGTTCAAGTTGCTCCCTATGTTGATACAAACAAGGGGAAAGGGAAGGGGGGGAGTAGCTACATGTGTTCCATAAAAAATGAATTGTTTGCATAAAACAGGTATAGAAATTGAAGAATGAGACGCTGAAATGCAAGTCTAAAGTGCTAGGTAGATTACTAGAAGGACGGACAGATTTATTTTAGGTTCATATATCAATCCCCCAAACTCAGTAGTGCGACGAGTTCTCTGGGTTGAAGATTGTTTATATCATCCAGGCAAAATAAACTTACTTCTTTACCAGTAATTTGGAGTCGTGACTTCCTGGAAGTGATTCAGGACACATTTTTATAACGGTTTATATGAACAAATCCAGCTTCAGGAATAATTTACTCAAGCTCGTATTGTACATATAAGGAAACACAACATATAATCTAGATGATCAGTGAAGAACTTGGCTCAAAGGAGCACCATAACAACATCATATGGGTAAGAGATCCATTTTAGTTTATCCCGATAATATGAAGATTTAGAACAGAATGAGAACGTAGAATATAACTTTGGTATAACTGTGTCCTAATTAGGAAGTAATATTAGAGAGAAGTAAAGAATGAAAATTGGATTTTTATAGGAAATGCAGTTAGAAGCCTAGTAGATCATCTCTTATAACCGCACTATGATAACATGACGTAGATAAGTATGTATAATGGAGCAACTTGCAATGTAACAGACGACTGATGTTGTAAGTGGCCAGGCTTAGGCTTGGTTACAAGTACTTCTGGCAGTTTGAGGAGCACACAGATGATGATCAAACTAAATGTAAATTATGTTATCAGGCACTATGGTCACTCTCTTGAACACTATGTGCGTAATAATTGTCCCATATTGAGGAATACAGAGACAGACAGTATAATAACCTATGTGACATGTCAAGATATCTTATTAATGAAAATAAGAACCAGATATACTAAGCAAATTTCCTAAATTTGCTTGTAACAGATAAGTGAACTATAGATAAGTGATATAAAACCATATGTATTTCCTGTTAACGCCTTTGGGGCCTAGTTCCTAGGCCTTTTGTGTATCCATGTATAGGAGTGAAGCTGATTCATTACCTCTGTAACTTGCCATGATTGTGACCAGATCTACCTGGAGTTCATTACCTTTGTAACTAGTTCAGCTATCATAAATTTGGGGTCCAGTCACTGGACCCATTATGTACCTTTGTAATCTTTTGACTACCGCCCACAGGATGGGTATGGGGTGCATAATAAAGATATTAAACTAAAACTAACATATGCTCTCGCGCTACCGTCCACAGGATAGATATGGGGTGGCACAATAACTAGCCACTTTCGGTGGCAAAATGCTATCAAATCTCTGTCTGGCCATGACTGGGATTATCTGCCTAGTGACTACTGATGAAGATCTTACAATAATGAAAGGAACCGCGTATAAGACATTTTTTAATAATGTACAATGTCCCAGTGTATATATATTCCCCAGAGAAAAATTAGGCCAAATAAAGATTCTCCAAAATAGATGAAGGGGAGACTAAATCATTTATTAGAAGAGAACAGAGGAAATTCCAGGCGCATCATAGGAGAGGACGTAACCTTATTGATTAATATTTTCGTATTAAGAGAGTTAAAGAGTGGGGGTTAGGAAGACTCAATGTAACTGTGCAACTGTTGTGCAACTGCTAGAGAATTGAAGACAAATCCAGAAGGGTTCTTTCAGGTGAATATGGCAAATATTTATCAGGGAAAAAATAAGACCACTGAGAACAGGTTCTTTTAAAGTTACTTCCAGTCAGTCTTCACACAAGAAGTCAAAAATGTTATTGTAGCATTTAATAATTTTGAACGTGTGGAAGAAAACAAACTGGGCAATATTACTGTCACGAGTTAGTTTAATATGTTTATTATGCACAAAAATTCAATTTAAACCAGCAAATAATAGAGCCTACTAGACTGGAGAATACACTAGACCTCATCTTCACTAACAATGATGATCTGATAAGAAATATCACCATATCAAAAACAATATACTCAGATCACAACATAATTGAGGTTCAGTCATGTATGCGCGGAGCCCCAGACCGACATAATGAGATTAGTCACGAGGGAGCATTCACCAAATTCAACTTCAATAACAAAAACATAAAGTGGGACCAAGTAAACCAAGTCCTAACCGATATAAAGCTGGGAAATATACTAAGCAACACAGACCCAAACTTTATGCCTAGAACAGATTAACTCGGTAGCACTCGATTTATGCCACAAGGCTAATTCCTCTAAGAAAAAGGAGAGTAGATGTAAAACAGAAAGAACAGGCGCTCCTTTACAGTCGAGACGGAAAAAGAATAACAGAGCGGCTAAAAGAGTCCAATATATCTGAATGCTAGGAGACACTGGTCAGAGAATAGCAAGCCATCGAACTTAAGCTAAAAGATCCTTTAGGAGTCAGAATCGCGGGAAGAAAACTAAAATCCATAAATGAAATCGAAAGAAACCCAAAGTATATCTTCTCCTATGATGCCAAATCAAAATCGAGACAACGTCCAGTATGGGCGCCCCTACTTAAACAAGATGGGTCCCTACACAGAAGACAACAAGGAAATGAGTGAGCTAGCCAAGTCCCAATATGACTCAGTTTTTTTTAGCAAGCCGCTAACCAACTGAGAGGTCGAAGGGAATCAAAATGAGAATTTTTTTATGAGAGAGCCACAAAATTTGATTAACACAAGCCTATCCTATGTTATCCTGACGCCAAATGACTTCGAACAGGCCGATAAATGACATGCCTGCACTCTGCCCCAGGGCAAGACTCATGAACCGTGTTTCATCAAGAACTGCAAGAAGCCCCTATCACAGCCTTTTTCCATCCTGATGGAGAGGGAGCATGGACACTGGTTCGTCCCACAGTTACTAAAAACAACAGACATACCCAACTCCCCACCCACAAAAATGGGGGGCAGTAAGCAACAGCAAAGAACTACAACCAATAGCACTAACAACCCTATCATAAAAATTCTTTGAAAGGGTCCCTAAGAAGCAAGACACCACGCTCTAGAAACCCATCAGTTACAACCACAACCCAGGGCAACTGGGTTTAGAACGGTCGCTCTCCGCTCCTGTCTGTCACAAACATTGGACCAATACGACAAGGTTCTAAATGCACTAGAAGACAAAAAGCTCAGATTGTAATATATAACAGACTTTGGCAAAAGCCTCGACAAGTGTGACCCATGGCGTAAAGGCGCACAAAATGCGTGCAAAAGGATAAACAGGAAATCGGGTTCGAAGGATCTAATAATTCCTCACTAACAGAACACAGAGAGTAGTCGTCAACAGAGTAAAGTCCGAGGCAGCTACTGTGAAAAGCTCTGTTCCACAAGGCACAGACTCCAGCTTCCCATTTGTTCCTCATACCTATATCCGAACATAGACAAGATGTCACCACAGCAACCGTGTCTTCCTTTGCAATGACACCCGAATCTTCATGACAGAGTCTTCATGCAGAGAACCACTGCAAAGCTCCAGCAGACAAATCAAACCAAATCTTTCAGTGGGCTGCAGAAAACAATATGAAGTTCAAAACGATGAGAAATTTTCAATTACTCAGAGATGGTAAACAAGAGGAAATTACATCTTCATCAGAGTACAAAACAAAATTCAGGCCCAAAATAGAGCGAAACACCAACCAAAGACCTGGGAGTGATCATGGTCGGAGGATCTCACCTTCAAGGACCATAACATTGTTATCAATCGCATCTGCTAGAAAAATGACAGGAATGGATAATGAGAACCTTCAAAACAAGGAGGCCAAGCCCATGATGACACTCTTCAGTCAACTTGTTCTAAACTAGGCTGGAATATTGCTTGCACACTAAACAGTCTACCTTTCAAAGGCAGGTGAAAATTGCCGACACTAAAAATGTATATACAGAGAACTTTCACGGCGGCGCATATCTAGATAAACCCTCAATTATTGGGATCGCTTGAGTTCCTAAACCTGTATTCCTGTACAACTCAGGAGGCAGAGATAAGATTATAATACACCTGGAAAATCCTAGAGGGGGACTAGTACCGAACTAGCACACTGAAAATCACCCACTACGAAAGCAAAAGACTTGGCAGACGATGCACCATCCCCCCACAGAAAAGCAGGGTTGTCACTAGCACGATAAGAGACCATACATTAAGTGTCAGGCCCGAGACTGTCAACTGCCTCCAGCACAACATAAGGGGGATTACTCAACAGACCCCTGGCAGTCTTCAAGCTGGCACTGGAACAACACCCTAAAGTCAGTTCCGTATCAGTCCGGCTTTGGCTCGAGTAAGTCTGGTTTGCGTGTCAGCCATCAGCAACAGCCTGGTGATCAGGCTCTGATCCACCAGAGGCCTGGTCCTCAGACCGGGCCGCGGGGGCGTTGACTCCACGGAAACTCTTCTCCAGGTACTACTCAGGTAAACTACCCATCCTGTGGGCCGGTATGTCAAAAGATTACAGATGTACATAATTGTCCAGGGACTGGACTCCAAAGTTTTGATAGCTGAGGCAAGTTACAGATGTAATAACTCACAATTTACAAAGGTAATGAACTCACAATTTACAAAGGTAATGAACTCACAAATTACAAAGGTAATGAACTCCATGTAAGTCTGGTCCCACAATCATGACAAGTTTACAAAGGGTATTTACAGATTACAGAGGTACGTAATGGGTCAGGGACGGGGCCCCCCAAAGTTTTTGATAGCTAACTAGGTACAAAGGTAATGAGCTCACAAGTTACAAAGGTAATGAATTCTTTAGAAATGGTTAACTTACGTTATACTTTTGCTACAAATCATGAACAAATTATAGAGTAATGAGCAAATTCACACTCCACACCCGGTCACAACTGAAATGTGTTTATTGGTCAAATATTTAATGTAGAGTCACACACAAACCACACACACACACACACACACACAACACACACACACACACACACACACACACACACACACACACTTTAGTTTAGAATACTTTTATGCAGCCCCATACCCATCCAGTTGGGCGGGTATCAAAAGATTACAAAGGTACATAAATGGTCCAGGACCTTGTACCCCAAAGTTATGAAAGCATGAACTAGTTACAAAGTTAATGAACTCCAGGTAGATCTGGTCACTAATCATGATGGCAATTACAATGTAATGAAGAATCAGCTTCACTCTATACATGGCCTACAGTCTGAACAAATTACAAAGTAATGAACCACGATACGTCCCACACCTGTCACAATTGTAATGAGTTATAAATACAATTATTAATGGATCATACACCCACACTAGCGCGCGCCGCACATAACACACACGAGGGCGCACAACACGGACATGTGCACACGAGCGTACAAATATATGCATACACACAAGGACGCACACCCACACACAACACAACCCCACACACACACACAATCCAACACCCACAACAACACACCCCTCACCACAACCCACCACACAACACCCTCACAACACACCCACACACACAACCCACACACACACAACACACACCCACACAACCCACACACGCCCACACTCCCACACAACGCACACACACACATCACACACACACACACAGATAACGCACACACACAACACACACCCTCACACTCACCCGCACACACACCCACAACACGCACGCACACACACACACAACACACACACACACACCACACACACACACACACACACAAGTGGAAGAGTGTGGAACACCTAGAAAGAAAGATCCTCATCAACAGCAGCCAAGCATGGTATCAGGACCGGTAAATCCTGTGTCACAAACCTACTGGAGTTCTATGGACAATGGTGACAGCAGTAAGACAAGAGAGAGAGGGTGGGTGGATTGCATTTTCTTGACTGCAAGAAAGGCGTTGTTGACACAGTTCCACACAAGAGATTGGTGCAAAAACTGAGGACCAAGCAGGATAACAGGAAGCACTACTACAATGATCATTGAATCTGTCATGAGACAGCAGCGAGTCATGGTACGTGGCGAGTGTCAGAGTGGGCACCAGTGAGACCAGCGGGGTCCCGCAGGGAGGTCAGTCCATAGACCAGTGCTGTTTCTGGTATTTGTGAAACGACATGACGGAAGGACTAGACTCTGAGGTGTCCCTGTTTTTGCAGATGACGTGAAGTTTGATGAGAAAATCCACTCGATTCGAAGACCATGCATAACTACAAAGGGATCCTGGACAGGCTGGCAGAACAGGTCCAGCAATGGCTCCTGGAGTTCAATCCCACCAAGTGGCAAAGTCATTAGATTGGGGAGAAGGGCAAAGAAGGCCGCAAGACGGAGTTACATTCTAGGGGTCAGAGACTACAAACCTCACTCAAGGAAAAAGATCTTTGGGGTGAGTATAACACCAAGCCATCTCCTGAAGCGTCACATCAACCAAATAACTCTGCAGCATATGGCGCCTAGCAAACCTCAGAACAGCATTTCCGACATCTTAATAAGGAATCGTTCAGGACCCTGTACAACACCGTAATACGGTTTAGGCCCATATTGGAGTATGCGCACCATTTGTGGAACCCACACCTACAACACTAAAGCGAAACTAGAAAAGTGCGACAAAGGTTTGCAACAAGACTAGTCCCCAAGCAAGAGGTATGTTCCTACGATGAGAGGTTAATGGAAATCAAACCAGACGACACTGGAGGACAGGAGAGATAGGGGACATGTATAACACCATACATAATCTGAGATGAATTGAACAAGGTGGACAAAGAAACAGGATGTTCACAAGAGATTGGTACACAGTAACAAAGTGGGACACAGTTGGAGAAGCTAAAGACACAGATGAATCACAGGGATGTTTAGGAAGTATTTCTTCAGCCACAGAGTATCAGTAAGTGGAATAGTTTGGGAAGCGGATGTAAGTGGAGGCAGGATCCATACATAGCTTTAAGCAAGGTATGAAAGCTCCACGCTCAGGGAGAGTGACCTAGTTAGCGATCAGTGAAGAGGCGGGCCAGGAGCGTCGGACTCGACCGCCCGCCACCTCTCTAGGTTGAGTACAACTAGGTGAGTACAAACACACACAACAACACAAACCTCACACACACCACACACCACACACACACACACACACACCACAACACACACACACAAACACACACACACACACACAATGCACACATGCACACATTGGTAAAGGCTTTAATTTACCGGGGGCTAGCCAAAGTCAGGGTATTTCTCCAGAAATGGGTCTGTAATATACCACTGTGGATAAAATACTTAGCCATTTCTTTGAACACTTCTGAGTGGTTTTTTCTAAATTCATTAATTTTATCAACACTCAGTACATAATGACGCAAGTGTGTGACAATAATCCATCAGGCAAAGTTACATTCGTTTTGGTCTACATCTGGTGGTGTGATTACCTGCCAAAGATACTTGTAACCCAGCCGGAGCCGGTCAGTAGTGACATCCAGAGTCTGCTTATTTGTTGGATGCACCATAAACATGTGGCTCCTCCTGCATGATGAATGATGTATAGATGGGACGACTTGTTTCAATCTCTCCCTAAGTCTTAAGTACAATAAATTCATTTGAAGTTCTTTTCGTATTATTGTTCTCAAACTGCTAGTGACAACCTCCAAGATTGTAATCTAACCCCCCTCTTTGAAAGCATCCAGCTTAGCCAATTTATCCAGTTCTATCAGCATCTGAAGAACCAATGTTGGATGGAATCCACAGCATGTGCACTCTGACTCCACTGTCCACAATTCTTACCCATATCATGTCTGGCTTCTGACACAAGCAGCCATCATTTATACTAAAAATGAGTTTGAGATCATTATGGATGACAGAGATCAGTTACAATTAAAAGTGTAACCTTAGATTCATGGACACAATTTTGAGGGGGGTGGGGCCAAGGAGTATGGAAACAGTTCTGTTTTGAAGGGTCGAGGCCCACTTATTGATGCGTGCTCCAATTTCTTTATAGAGCCATCACTTCTTTGTGGACACAGCAGCAATACCAGCTGCACCAGTGGACTGGTGAAACAAACCATCGACGTAAATAATTTGTGACAAGATTGTTCTGTGTGACTAAAAAAGTTACAATACAGCTTAAGGCATCATTTAGGCTTCAAAGACGAAGCTTTGGGTTGTGATTTAAGAAGAGTTTTGGGGGGAAAAGGAGGAATGGTAGTTTGGAATGGGGTAATATCCCATGGAGCCAGGGAAATGTCTCTGCGTCCAACTTGATATAGATCATGGTAGCTGGTTCATGCGGAGTCGGTTCCAGTTTTTCGATCCATCTGGAAGGATGTTCACCATGCTGAGGAAAATTTGGAGGCATCTAGCAAGGTTGAATGGGCTACCTAAGCATATTGGACCCCAATTAAGGATATTTCTTTCAGTAACACGATCCTCTAATGCTTGGAATATTAAGTTCTTTTTTTTCGCATATTAAAATTTTGGCAGTACGAGGGGCATCCTAGATGATCCTCATTGCTTCGTTTTGCATTTTTTCCAGCCCCTCCAAGCTTTCCAGTCAGACACGAGTGCAAGTAGGTGCGCTGCATAATCAACTCAATGATCTAATATAAGCAAGATACACATTTTTCACAATTTTAAAACATTAGCACCATACCTTGGGATGAAAACCTGCCACAACTCTAATAAGTTCTCTTCAGCCTATCTTTTGTATTGGCGACAAAGTCTCGTACAACTAGGTCCAAGAGTGGAACCTCCAAAGCCTAGATACCTGTATCGCTTTACTTATTTCTAGAAGAGACCCATCATGCAACTGATCTGACGAAGTGTGCCTCTCTGCCGAGGAGACGCCTGTTGAGTATCTTTTGTTTTTATCCCTGAGAATTATTAACCCCCAGTGTCCTGACACTGACGAGCTAAAAACATGATTAAGAATGTTATGGGTGTTTGGAGAATCCGGTAGTTTGAATCATTATGCTTCAGCAAAACTAACCATATAATGATGGGGCATGGCTACATGGCATTAAGTAAGCATTAATTCATAGTATGTTGAAAAGGGTGGGACTAAGCACACTCTCCCTGTGGGGTTCTAATTCAAAACTTTAGTTACACTTCTATGTTCCTGGAACAACACAGACGACTTTCTGTTGGACAGGGTAACCTTTAATCCATCGGAGAAGCCATCCTCCAACATCCATTCTGGCAATCACTAATGATTACAAGTCTGTTGGCTACATCAAAAGGCGGATTTAAGGTCAAGGACGTAGTGTAAGAGCTGTCAGTGTGCAAGTGAGAAAGGTGGTAATGCAATGATGCACACTCCTTCCATCATGAAGCCATGCAACCGGGGTGACAAGAAATTCCTTAATTCCCTGTGCATAAGACGATTAAGAATCATCCTTTCCAAATGTTTACACAAGCAGCTAGTAAGGGATATTGGGCGAAAAGAGTTTTTTGATTGGGCTTTGAATGGGAATTATGAGGCTATTGGGTCCCATGATTTAGGGAGCTCCCCAGGACATAACTCATTTATATAATTCAAGTAAAGATACCTGGTATCTCGAAACACAATCTGAGTATGTTTAAGTAATCCATCCTCTACCAGGCGACGTGGAGTTGCCCTATAAGTTTGCATCAAGTTCATAATTAGTGAAAGGAATGTTGCAGGCCATCTGCCTTGCTGAGCATAAAGCAAACAAGTCTCTCCCTTGCATCATATTTGGGTCCCATTAATTTCGCCTGTGTGGAACTTGGGAATACTGTGTCCATATCTAGAATGTAGCAGTCCCAAGCACTGACTAACACCATTCGCCCTATGCAAGTGATGAGGGTGCGCGATCCCCAGTTCTGTTACCCTTAAATTCTATTTATGTCCCTCCATGCCCGGCTAAGTGGGGTGTTGAAGCATTGATACCATTGACAAATTGTTTCCAGTCGTTTTGCCGCAGCTCTGTCATAACGCTCTCTGGCATGCAGCAAGGGCAGTTTGGAAGAAGGCTCACATTTCAGGGGTTATGATGGTTTCTATAGGCTAGCCCTAGTCTGCGAGCAGTACGTTTTTTCAATGTTCGAAGTTTAGAATCATTGTAATAGTTATGAATTTTTTATAAGACTTTGATTATTATGGAAGTCATTGGTTTAGAGTAGTATGAGGTTTCAGAGGCGGCTCTAATGAAGTTCTGAATACTGCCACAAGGTCATTTTGTTAAAAGTCTCGAACAGAGGTACAACACATAGAATTATAACCATTCAGTCACATGTGCAACAAAGTCATCATGTTGATTCAGGGAAACATTAAGAACGTTTCCGTTTGAATATCCCACCAGGGAGAAAAGTATTAACCAATATCTAGAGAGTTAGCCTTGTAAATGATCAGAACGCTATAATCTGTTACAATGGAAACTCACAGCTGGCAGGAAGTAATGTTGAAAGCCAGACACAGATCAAGGACACCTACCATAATATGTGTGGGGTTCAAAGGTCCACCTACAATTTGCAGACATTATCATGACTGATTTAAGAAGCGACAACAGTTGATTGCCATTACGATTACCAAACTGATAGTTTCCAATGCTTTTGTGTCTTGCAATTAATAATCACCAATAATGAGAGTTATTCAGACTGAGCACAAGTTGGGAGCTCCAATAATTAAACTTATCACAGGAGCGTACAATTTTAAATTATGTTTGAAGCAGAGTTCCCCAATATAAATCCTAACAACCGGATAACTGTAGCCCTCTGTTTTCTTAGTCAAGAAGTTTGATGGGGAAGTTATTTTTTAATAAATAGAACACAAGAATTATAGATTTGAAGGTTATTGCAACAAACGTTGGGCAATTTAGGGGGTTGGGATTTTTCAGGGACGTCTGCACTCTTGTAGACACACATATCAAAAATTGGGGGGATTCAGTGGTTACTTTTATGATGCAGGTTCAGAAAATCTTTTTCTAAGTGAACGCAATATTCAACTAAAATGGATAGTTTAACGAAAGTTTGGTTTCCCCATTATAAAAGTCCCAGGGATAGTTTTTCAATTTCTCAGCAAAATGAAAAAACTTACTAAATAACAAACAGACAAATCAATATCAATACATCAGTATTATCCCTATCCATGAGTCTCCTAAGTGCACTTCCATGGTGAGACCTATTGGGAGTCTTTGGTACACAGAAGGTCACTACTGGCGCTCTTTTTGTCTTGTTAATTTATGGAAGGTGACACTATCCCTCCACTCAACTCTCCGCATTTCTACACTCATCACTATCATCACATGTAACAACTTTCCCATCATTATGACCAGTGATACATACACCATTATCAACAACCACACCAACAATCCGACCTCAGCCTCCAACCTCATCTCTTCTCGAGAACCACATCACGAGGCGAGCGAATGGGCTTTAAACATATCATTCCACACTTAACCACACAACAACCACGCCCCACCAAACTATACACACACAAATCTCTCATCAGGTTGACTATCATGATGGTCTCACTGCACTTATCATCTTCACTGGATTGTAAACACCACTATCAATTTCATCCGTTTTTGTGATTATTAAACACCACTGCAATCATCAGTTTTGTCAATCATCACCAACACTCATTTTCCACATAATGGCTGACATCTGTGGGTTGATGTACTCATTTGGCAACCTCTGTAAGTTTTTTACCTCGTGGTCTCAAGTTGTTGTTTCCAAACACCATTGTTGCTTCGCCATACGTTAGGCGCAGCTGCATGTTGTGATCACCCCAGCAAGACTAGCGTCATCAGGAAGTATGAAGTCCCGATCAGCTGAGTCGTGGCTACTGACAGCTGACTCAGCCAGACCAGAAGTGTCAACACCAGCAGCATTACTAAGTGTTTGATAGGCAGACGTGATCGTGCTCTGTTGAATGTCTCCCAGAGTGCTCGCTCAACCATATTTGTCCTGAGTTCAGGCAAGGGTCAGTATTTCAGAACATGAAGTAATCTGGTAGGCTATTGCCTCCTCATGGGGGCGATGGGTGAGGCGGGAGCTCTGCGGCTGCGAGAGGGCAGCTTTCGCTCTGCAGTCAGCATAGCAGCTGTGACCCTGGAGTCTTACAATTTGATACTTCCTGAATCAACGGTCTGGTGTTTCTTGACATATCATAGCACTGGTGAAAGGATGGGCCTTGGCACACACACTGCACTACCCATGTGACTTAGATGATCATTTTTTCCCAAGCAATGTGACCCCAAGCGCTATGAACAACTTGTTAGCAACTACGGTGAGGTGCTTTGTACAAAGCTATTTGTAACTCCTGTTAAGTGCTGCACGAGAGTAGATATAGATGGGGATTCCCCTTTACCAAATCCACTCAGAGCCAATTTCAGATCATTTGAAGTTCATGACGAGCGTTAGCAAACTTTATCTGAACAACAGAATTTAGGATCCATGTACTTATTGACATTGTGGATAACAATAAGGACTTAGGAGGTGATCTTGTGGGGCATGCTTGGAGTTTGATGTTAGCATATTTTTATGAGTAAGAAGTTTTTCTATGAATGTTGGGTCTTAGTAAAAAACGTAATTATCCCTCGTCATGACGAACGCGAATCCGAAGGTTTTTTTCTGGTTGTCTAATGAAGCTTCGTAAAACCATCCTAACTTGACCTCAAACTCAGTGTTTAGCAGGGAAATCAAGCCTAACCGTTCTGCAAATGGTTGTTGTTGCTCTCGTTTTGTTTTCTTGCAGCAATTCTCCTTTGAAATCCTCTTTCTTTTTCAAAGCTCCTTACTTCTAAAACGTACGAATTCGCCTTCAACCATCATTTACTTTCGTTCACATCCATAGGTCACTTTTAGTTCAGCTGCTTGAATTGAAGAGTTATCTGTTACTTTTGGGTCATGAAACCGCCTTATTTCCATAAGAAGAAGGGACAAGGAAGGGTATTATTCACCTCTCTAGAACACAGGCAATATGGTGTAGTGGCTGCGGGTCGCAGTGCGATTTCAGAGGTCCCAATCACTGGGCCCACAGTCGTCTCGAGAGTTAACCAACACTGTACTACTTGTTAATTAACTCCAGATCCCCGCAGCATTAACAAACATCTAGCACACGTGTCTTGGCATGACAGACAAATTTTTCACTACATAAGAACTAGTCTCACAACAACCAAGGTACGGGCCGGAACACTGTAAACGTTCACAAAGTCATTCCGTAACTTTGGCCTTCACTGGCTGTCCTTGGAGCGCTGGTTAGGCCTGGATCAGCTAAACTCGCCCTTATCCCATATGTAGATAACGGCGAACGAGTTAAGGGATACCGTGAATAGGAAATCGAAGGAATGGACATTCACCTCACTAGACACACGCAGTAATGGGTGGTAAGTGGCATGCGGTCTTATAGTGCCCATTTTCAAGGTCACCCTGCAGGCCAGACATTCCTCCCGCATTTTAAGCCTATGTAGGTATTGATGTCGCCACAATGTCCTAAGTCAGTGAATCACACTTCGTGGCAAATATAGATTAGCAACAAATCCTGCAGCACTTAACACTACTAGCGACAAACTACAATGTTTATAGGTAAGACCTCTGTGCATGTCCCACTTAAAAAGTTAGTACTGCAATGCTCGTTAAATTTGGTTCTTAACTAAGCCACTGCAGGAAACACTGGTATGACCAGCAACACTTGTAGAAACGTAACTAGACATGGCTGGGCCTTCAAATGCTGCTTTCAAGCCCTGCTTGAATGTGCTTGCTACAGCCCCGTGTCAACCACTTTGGATATTATTTGCTTGTACAGTCAGGTAGGCACACATTAGACATACATAAGATGAGTGGAGTGCGGCACGGAGACTGACTACGGCACTCAAGCATTTATGTGGTCTTTCAAAAACCGCCTCTAGACCATAAGTTAATAAGGCGAATGCCAGAGTTCCAAATCGAGGGAAGGAGGGGAGACAGGCTGAGGT
>NW_026468118.1:0-12500 GCF_026875155.1 Cherax quadricarinatus | reverse complement strand
TCAAAACACGATGGAATTTTGATGAGCTGGAGAGAGGAGACAGCGGAGAAGAAAGTGATTGCATAGCGGGAACGCTTCACTCTGGAGGTCCCAAGGTGATAATTGCAGTGATGTATAACCACCACAGAACAGCAGGAGGCCAAGGCAAGAGTATGACGAGAGCAATAGAGCGATGGTTGACACACTGGCTGCAGTGGCCAGAAGAGCTCATACATGTAGGGCAAAGCTCCTGATTATGGGCGACTTTAACCACAAGGAGATCGAATGGGAGAACTTGGAGCCACATGAGGGCCAAGATACATGGAGGGCTAAGATGATGGAGGTGGTACTGGAAAACTTCATGTACCAACACGTAAGGGACTCTACAAGAGAGAGAGGAGAGGATGAACCAGCAAGACTGGACTTAGTATTCACCTTGAGTAGTGCAGATATTGAGGACATCACATATGAAAGACCCCTTGGGGCCAGCGATCATGTGGTTTGAGCTTCGAATACACAGTAGAGTACAAGTGGAGGGGGAAGCAGGAAGGCCAGGACGACATGAAACCAAACTACAGGAAAGGGGACTACACAGGAATGAGGAACTTCCTGAATGAGGTTCAGTGGGACAGAGAACTGGCAGGGAAACCAGTTAATGAGATAATGGAATATGTAGTCACAATGTGCAAGGAGGCTGAGGAGAGGTTTGTACCCAAGGGTAACAGGAATAATGAAAAACCCAGGATGAGCCCATGGTTCACTCAAAGATGCAAGGAGGCAAAAACCAAGTGTGCTAGGAATGGAAGAAATATAGAAGGCAAAGGACCCAGGAGAATAAGGAGAGCAGTCGTAGAGCCAGAAACGAATATGCACAGATAAGAAGGGAGGCCCAACGTCAATATGAAAACGACATAGCAGCAAAAGCCAAATCTGACTCGAAGCTGTTATACAGCCACATCAGGAAGAAAAACAACCGTCAAAGACCAGGTAAATCAGGTCTAAGGAAGGAAGGAGGAGGAGAACAACAGAAATGACAGTGAAGTATGTGAGGAACTCAACAAGAGATTCAAAGAAGTGTTCACAGAGGAGACAGAAGGGGCTCCAGAAAGACGGAGAGGTGGGGTACACCACCATGTGCTGGACACAGTACACACAACCGAGGAAGAAGTGAAGAGGCTTCTGAGTGAGCTAGATACCTCAAAGGCAATGGGGCCAAATAACATCTCTCCATGGGTCAATGAGAGGGGAGCAGAGGCGCTATGTGTACCCCTAACAACAATATTCAATACATCTATCGAAACAGGGAGATTGCCTGAGGCATGGAAGACAGCAAATGTTGGTACCAATCTTTAAAAAAGGAGACAGACATGAAGCACTAAACTACAGACCAGTGTCACTGACATGTATAGCATGCAAAATCATGGAAAAGATTGTCAGGAGAAGAATGGTGGAACATCTAGAAAGGAATGATCTCATCACCAGCAGACAACATGGTTTCAGAGACGGAAAATCCTGTGTCACAAAAATTACTGGAGTTCTATGACATGGTGACAGCAGTAAGAGAAGAGAGAGAGGGGTGGGTGGATTGCATTTTCTTAGACTGCAAGAAGGCGTTTGACACAGTACCACACAAGAGTATTAGTGCAAAAACTGGAGGCCAAGCAGGAATAACAGGGGAAGGCACTGCAATGGATCAGGGAATATTGTCAGGAAGACAGCAGCGGGTAATGGTACGAGGCGAGGTGTCAGAGTGGGCACCTGTGACCAGTGGGGTCCACAGGGGTCAGTCCTAGGACCAGTGCTGTTTCTGGTATTTGTGAACGACATGACGGAAGGAATAAACTCCGAGGTGTCACTGTTTGCAGATGACGTGAAGTTGATGAGAAGAGTTCATTCGATCGAAGACCAGGCAGAAATACAAAGGGATCTGGACAGGCTGCAGACCTGGTCCAGCAACTGGCTCCTGGAGTTCAATCCCACCAAGTGCAAAGTCATGAGGATTGGGGAAGGGCAAAGAAGACCGCAGATGGAGTACAGTCTAGGGGGTCAGAGACTACAAAAAATCACTCAAGGAAAAAGATTTTGGGGGTGAGTATAACACCAGGCACTTTCCCTGAAGGCACATCAACCAAATAACTGCTGCAGCATATGGGCGCCTGGCAAACCTCAGAACAGCATTCCGACCCATCTTAATAAGGAATCGTTCAGGACCCTATACACCGTTACGTTAGGCCCATTTTGGAGTTTTGCGGCACCAGTTTGGAACCCACACCTACCCAAGCATGTAAAGAAACTAGAGAAAGTACAAAGGTTTGCAACAGACTAGTCCCAGAGCTAAGGGTATGTCCTATGAGGAGAGGTTAAAAGGGAAAATCAACCTGACGACACTGGAGGACAGGAGAGATAGGGGGGACATGATAACGACTTACAAAATACTGAGAGGGAAATTTACAAGGTGGACAAAGACAGGATGTTCCAGAGACTGGACACAGTAACAGGGGACACAGTTTGGGAAATTGAAGACACAGATGAATCAAAGGGATGTTAGGAAGTATTTTTCAGCCACAGAGTAGTCAGGAAGTGGAATAGTTTGGGAAGCGATGTAGTGGAGTCAGGATCCATACATAGCTTTAAGCAGAGGTACGATTAAAGCTCATGGTTCAGGGAGAGTGACCTAGTGGCGACCAGTGAAGAGGCGGGGGCCAGGAGCTTGGACTCGACCCCTGCAACCTCAACTAGGTGAGTACAACTAGGTGAGTACACCCGGAGTCGGACCCCGACCCCCGCAACCTCAACTAGGTGAGTACAAAACCCCGGGGGCCTGGTGGCTAAAGCTTTCCCCCTTCACACACGGAGGGCCCGGGTTCGATTCCCGGCGGGTGGAAACATTCGACAGTTTCCTTACACCTGTTGTCCTGTTCACTAGCAGCAAAAAGGTACCTGGGTGTTAGTCGACTGGTGTGGGTCGCATCCTGGGGGACAAGATTAAGGACCCCAATGGAAATAAGTTAGACAGTCCTCGATGACGTACTGACTTTCTTGGGTTATCCTGGGTGGCTAACCCTCCGGGGTTAAAAATCCGAACGAAATCTCTCTCTCTCTCTCTCTCACACACACACACACAGTTGGAAGTTGAAGACTCAGATGAATCACAGGGATGTTAGGAATTATTTCTTCAGTCACAGAGTTGTCAGGAAGTGGAATAGTCTGGGAAGTGGGAAGTGGTGTAATGGAGGCAGGATCCATACATAAATTTAAGAAGAGGTATGATAAAGCTCATAGAGCAAGAAGTGACATAGTAGCTGCCAGTGAAGACGCGGTGCTAGGAGCTGTGAATCGACCCCTACAACCACAACTAGGTGAGTCACACACATAACACACACACACCACACACATACACAGTTGGAAGTTGAAGACACAGATGAATCACAGGATGTTAGGAAGTATTTCTTCAGTCACAGAGTAGTCAGGAAGTGGAATAGTTTGGGAAGCGATGTAGTGGAGGCGGGATCCATACATAGCTTTAAGCAGAGGTATGATAAAGCTCACGGCTCAGGGAGAGTGACCTAGTAGCGACCAGTGAAGAGGCGGGGCCAGGAGCTTGGACTCGACCCCTGCAACATCAACTAGGTGAGTACAACTAGGTGAGTAACACACACACACATACACACACACAGTAGCAGTAGTAGTTGGGAAGCGATGTAGTGGAGGCGGGATCCATACATAGCTTTAAGCAGAGGTATGATAAAGCTCACGGTTCAGGGAGAGTGACCTAGTAGCGACCAGTGAAGAGGCGGGGCCAGGAGCTTGGACTCGACCCCCGCAACCTCAACTAGGTGAGAAGTAGGTGAGTACACACACACAACCAAGTCCTGGCTACGAGTGTACAACATCCACACACTCACCAGGTTGACAATCATCCAAAAAGATATCAACATTTCTTTATCTGAGGGCGAAACTGAAGCCTATCAAATATCTTGGATATTATCTGTTTATCTCTTGAGCATAAAACACTAAAGACAAATCTTAAAAAACTTTTACTTAGATCTTCCATACACTTAACTGAACTTGTCAATGTGGTTTTTAATAGTTATTTAATTCTTCAGTATTTCCTCTCCAATTTACGAAGATTGGAATAAGAGCAGGTCTCGGGACAATGATCCCTGGAACTCTTAATTGATGTAACTTGTTCCAATGGTGTCATTTGCTGCAGGTGTGTCAGGGGCGGTGAACATCATCTTGAAGGACAACAGTCTGACTCAGTTGCAGGAAACTCCCTTCCTTGAGTTGCTGAAAGGGAACGACGGGGATCATTGACATCACTGGTAACCCGCTGCAGTGTGGATGTGATCTTAGATGGCTCGTTGATGTCGCAGGTAACTACCACCAGCATAATCATCAACATCTCTATCATTATAACCACCACCATCTCTATTTTGTCATCAACCACCAGACTCCTAGTCAACTATTGTTCTTTATAACGAAGTTATTACACACATTTATAGTAGCAACTACTAATACCAACATACTACTACTACCATTGTTGATATATCCACTACTGTAGCAACTGCTACTACTACTACTGTCATTCTTACTACAATTACTCTTCTAGCAACTGCTACTGCTACCATTGTTGCTTCACCCACTACCGTAGCAACTACTATTACTACCACTGTTGCTACGCCCACTGTTGTAACTCCTACTACTACTACCATTGTTGCTACACCCACTACTGTGGCAACTACTACTACTACCATTGTTGCTACATCTACTACTGTAGCAACTACTATTACTACCACTGTTGCTACGCCCACTGTCGTAACTCCTACTACAACTACTACTACTACTACTACTACCATTGTTGATATATCCACTACTGTAGCAACTGCTACTACTACTACTGTCATTGTTACTACACTTACTCTTCTAGCAACTGCTACTGCTACCATTGTTGCTTCACCCACTACCGTAGCAACTACTATTACTACCACTGTTGCTACGCCCACTGTCGTAACTCCTACTAAACTACTACTACTACTACCATTTTTGCTACACCCACTACTGTAGCAACTACTACTACTACTACCATTTTAAATACATCCACTTACTACTACTACCATTATTACTACATCCATACTGTAGCAACCACTACTACTAACACCATTATTACTACATCCACTACTGTAGCAACCACTACTACTACTACCATTATTACTACATCCACTACTGTAGCAACCACTACTACTACTACCATTATTACTACATCCACTACTGTAGCAACCACTACTACTACTACCATTATTACTACACCCAAATTACTGTAGCAACCACACTACTACTACCATTATTACTACATCCACTACTGTAGCAACTACTACTCCTACTTTTGCTACTACTTTTTACTGCTATTATTATTACTGCTGCTACTACCACTACTACTATTAATGATACTATTACTACTACTACTAACTTTGCTACATCCACTACTACAACCATTACTACTATGACTGTTGCTTTATCAACAGTAGCAGGCATTATTTCTGTTGTTATTGTTACGTCTTCTATTGTAGCAACTACTTCAAACATACTTTCTACATCACTACGGTAGAAAGTTTTTGTACTATTGTTGATACATTGAATTCTGAAGCTGTTGCTACTATTGTTGCTGCATCAAACTACAGTAGTCATCACTACAGCTACTGTTGTTGCTACATCTACTACTGTAGCCACCACTACTGCTACTATTGTTGCTACATCTACTACTGTAGCCACCACTACTGCTACTATTGTTGCTACATCTACTACTGTAGCCACCACTACAGCTACTGTTGTTGCTACATCTACTACTGTAGCCACCACTACTGCTACTATTGTTGCTACATCTACTACTGTAGCCACCACTACTGCTACTGTTGTTGCTACATCTACTACTGTAGCCACCACTACTGCTACTATTGTTGCTACATCTACTACTGTAGCCACCACTACTGCTACTATTGTTGCTACATCTACTACTGTAGCCACCACTACTGCTACTGTTGTTGCTACATCTACTACTGTAGACACCACTACTGCTACTATTGTTGCTACATCTACTACTGTAGACACCACTACTGCTACCATTGTTGCTACATCTACTACTGTAGTCATCACTACAGCTACTATTGTTGCTACATCTACTACTGTAGCCATCACTACAGCTACTATTGTTGCTACATCTACTACTGTAGTCATCACTACAGCTACTATTGTTGCTACATCTACTACTGTAGACACCACTACTGCTACTATTGTTGCTACATCTACTACTGTAGACACCACTACTGCTACTATTGTTGCTACATCTACTACTGTAGCCACCACTACAGCTACTATTGTTGCTACATCTACTACTGTAGCCATCACTACAGCTGCTATTGTTGCTACATCTACTACTGTGGTCATCACTACAGCTACTATTGTTGCTACATCTACTACTGTAGCCACCACTACTGATACTATTGTTGCTACATCTACTACTGTAGACATCAGTACTGCTACTATTGTTGCTACATCTACTACTGTAGCCATCACTACTGCAACTATTGGTGCTACATCTACTACTGTAGCCACCACTACTGCTACTATTGTTGCTACGTCTTCCACTACTGCTACTATTATTGCTACATCTACTACTGTAGCCACCACTACTGCAACTATTGGTGCTACATCTACTATTGTAGCCACCACTACTGCTACTATTGTTGCTACGTCTTCCACTACTGCTACTATTGTTGCTACATCTACTACTGTAACCACCACTACTGCAACTATTGTTGCTACATCTACTACTGTAGCCACCACTACTGCTACTATTGTTGCTACGTCTTCCACTACTGCTACTATTGTTGCTACATCTACTACTGTAGCCACCACTACTGCTACCATTGTTGCTACATCTACCACTGTAGCCACCACTACTGCTACTATTGTTACTACATCTACCACTGTAGCCACCACTACTGCTACTATTGTTGCTACATCTACTACTGTAGCCACCACTACTGCTACTATTGTTGCTACATCTACCACTGTAGCCACCACTACTGCTACTATTGTTGCTACATCTACCACTGTAGCCACCACTACTGCTACTATTGTTGCTACATCTACTACTGTAACCACCACTACTGCTACTATTGTTGCTACATCTACCACTGTAGCCACCACTACTGCTACTATTGTTGCTACATCTACCACTGTAGCCACCACTACTGCTACTATTGTTGCTACATCTACCACTGTAGCCACCACTACTGCTACTATGTTGCTACATCTACCACTGTAGCCACCACTACTGCTACTATTGTTGCTACATCTACCACTGTAGCCACCACTACTGCTACTATTGTTGCTACATCTACCACTGTAGCCACCACTACTGCTACTATTGTTGCTACATCTACCACTGTAGCCACCACTACTGCTACTATTGTTGCTACATCTACCACTGTAACCACCACTACTGCTACTATTGTTGCTACATCTACTACTGTAACCACCACTACTGCTACTATTGTTGCTACGTCTACTGCTACTACTGTTGCTACGTCTTCCACTTCTACTATCAACATTGCTTCTTCCTGTGGCTTCTGTCGAAATTATGTTTTTAATAACAAGAACAAAATCAAAATATTTTATACATTATATTATCGGTAATATCCCACTGAATATTATTTTCACTATTAAAGGGCGTTATTATGTTCTTATATTCATAGAGAGGTAATTAGCTGCTGATACGAGGAAGACTAGAGCAGTTTCAGTTCCTCGGATCAAGAGTCTCACGTTGTTGTTTTGCCTTCAGATGATGACTGGTCACGGCTGGAGGGACTTACATCTTCCTGTCCCACTGACGAGTCGTACTCCATGGACACACTCAGGGACTTCCTCGAGTACCAATGTAGCTCTCTATCTAATCCTTGAGTACCAGTGTCGCTCCTCCACCTGATCCTTGAGTACCAGTGACTCCTCCACCTGATCCTTGAGTGCCAGTGACTCCTCCACCTGATCCTTGAGTGCCAGTGACTCCTCCACCTGATCCTTGAGTGCCAGTGACTCCTCCACCTGATCCTTGAGTGCCAGTGACTCCTCCACCTGATCCTTGAGTACCAGTGTGGCTCCTCCACCTGATCCTTGAGTACCAGTGACTCCACCTGATCCTTGAGTACCAGTGTGACTCCTCCACCTGATCCTTGAGTACCAGTGACTCCTCCACCTGATCCTTGAGTACCAGTGTGGCTCCTCCACCTAATCCTTGAGTACCAGTGTGGCTCCTCCACCTGATCCTTGAGTACCAGTGACCCCTCCACCTGATCCTTGAGTACCAGTGTGACTCCTCCACCTGATCCTTGAGTACCAGTGACTCCTCCACCTGATCCTTGAGCACCAGTGACTCCTCCACCTGATCCTTGAGTACCAGTGTGGCTCCTCCACCTGATCCTTGAGTACCAGTGTAGCTCCACCTGATCCTTGAGTACCAGTGTGGCTCCTCCATCTGATCTTTGAGTACCAGTGTGACTCCTCCACCTGATCCTTGAGTACCAGTGTGGCTTCTCCACCTGATCCTTGAGTACCAGTGACTCCTCCACCTGATCCTTGAGTACCAGTGTGGTTCCTCCACCTGATCCATGAGTACCAGTGTAACTCCACCTGATCCTTGAGTACCAGTGACTCCTCCACCTGACCCTTGAGTGCCAGTGTGCCTCCTCCACTTGATCCTTAAGTACCAGTGTAGCTCCTCCACCTGATCCTTGAGTACCAGTGTGGCTCCTCCACCTGATACTTGAGTACCAGTGTGGCTCCTCCACCTGATCCTCGAGTACCAGTGTGGCTCCTCCATCTGATCCTCGAGTACCAGTGTGGCTCCTCCGCTTAATCCTCGAGCACCAGTGTGGCTCCTCCACTTGATCCTTGAGTACCAGTTTGGCTCCTCCACCTGATCCTCGAGTACCAGTGTGGTTCCTCCACCTTGTCCTCGAGTACCAGTGTGCCTCCTCCACCTGACCCTCGAGTACCAGTGTGGCTCCTCCACCTGACCCTCGAGTACCAGTGTGGCTCCTCCACCTGATCCTCGAGTACCAGTGTGGCTCCTCCACCTGATCCTCGAGTACCAGTGTGGCTCCTCCACCTGATCCTCGAGTACCAGTGTGGCTCCTCCATCTGATCCTCGAGTACCAGTGTGACTCTTCCACCTGATCCTTGAGTACCAGTGTGGCTCCTCCACCTGATCCTCGAGTACCAGTGTGGCTCCACCTGATCCTCGAGTACCAGTGTGGCTCCTCCACCTGACCCTTGAGTACTAGTGTGGCTCCTCCACCTGATCCTCGAGTACCAGTGTGGCTCCTCCACCTGATCCTCGAGTACCAGTGTGGCTCCTCCACCTGATCCTTGAGTACTAGTGTGGCTCCTCCACCTGATCCTCGAGTACCAGTGTGACTCTTCCACCTGATCCTTGAGTACCAGTGTGGCTCCTCCACCTGATCCTCGAGTACCAGTGTGGCTCCACCTGATCCTCGAGTACCAGTGTGGCTCCTCCACCTGGTCCTCGAGTACCAGTGTGGCTCCTCCACCTGATCCTTGAGTACCAGTGTGACTCCTCCACCTGATCCTCGAGTACCAGTGTGGCTCCTCCACCTGATCCTCGAGTACCAGTGTGGCTCCTCCACCTGACCCTCGAGTACCAGTGTGTCTCCACCTGATCCTCTAGTACCAGTGTGACTCCTCCAGCTGACCCTCGAGTACCAGTGTGGCTCCTCCACCTGACCCTCGAGTACCAGTGTGGCTCCTCCACCTGATCCTCTAGTACCAGTGTGGCTCCTCCACCTGATCCTCGAGTACCAGTGTGGCTCCTCCACCTGATCCTCTAGTACCAGTGTGGCTCCTCCACCTGATCCTCGAGTACCCGTGTGGCTCCTCCACTGATCCTCGAGTACCAGTGTGGCTCCTCCACCTGATCCTCTAGTACCAGTGTGGCTCCTCCACCTGATCTTCTAGTACCAGTGTGGCTCCTCCACCTGATCCTCGAGTACCAGTGTGGCTCCTCCACCTGATCCTCTAGTACCAGTGTGGCTCCTCCACCTGATCCTCTAGTACCAGTGTGGCTCCTCCACCTGATCCTCTAGTACCAGTGTGGCTCCTCCACCTGATCCTCGAGTACCAGTGTGGCTCCTCCACCTGATCCTCTAGTACCAGTGTGACTCCTCCACCTGATCCTCTAGTACCAGTGTGGCTCCTCCACCTGATCCTCTAGTACCAGTGTGGCTCCTCCACTCTCTGTACTCTTGTCAGGTTGCGTGAACCAGTGTGTGATTGTTTGTGGTGTTATGTCTTATTATAAAGGTTTAAATATTCCGTGTCTAACATTATCAAATCCACACGATTATCATCTACTTATTGCCGTTATAACCAGTTCCCTCTCAAAATATCCCGACACTGTCTCATAAGATAAGCGCATATTGTAAAAAAAAAGTTAATAAAAAATTTTTCTTGCTCTACTAGCTTTTCCTATGGTTCCAAAAGTTTCCTTCCCCATCATCTTCCTTATCAGGAGGCGGGTGTGGGGGTCTCACACCCCAAACACTGGCTTTGTTAGAAGGAGGGTATTGGGAACTTAATTTCCTAGACCCGCCTGGTGGAAAGATACAGTACAGCAACGAATTCTGTATGTTTGATTTCTTTTTTTACAAGAAAGTACAATACGAAAAACAAAAAAAGACAGCACTGTACTGTGCTACCAGCCTTCGCCATATATTGAAATTCGCCAATAGATTTTTGTAACTGGTGGAAGGACATATGAGCAACTAGTATGATATTTTATTGTGGCAGCGTTTCACTCTCCAGTAGCTTTGTCAAGCGGCTACAGCTTAACAAAGCTCCTGGAGAGTGAAACGTTGCCACAGCAAAATATTACATTAGTTGCTTGTGTGTCCTTTCACGTTACACATTGTCGGCAATTCTAACATCATTGTCACAATAACTGGTAAAATTTTTAAGTGCCTTGTAGCAGGACAGGGCATTCAGTGTGACAGCCGACAAGACCTGGTGAAATCCCTGGTGCCCTTGTGGCTAAAGCTCTCGCTTCACACACGGAGGGCCCGGGTTCGATTCCCGGTGGGGTGAAAACCTGTTGTCCTGTTCATCTAGAAGCAAATAGGTTATTATTATTATTATTATTATTAAAGATTAGCCGGTATTCTCCCGGCCCGGGCCTTTTCCAAGTGGTGGCCCGGCCTTGACTCCCTCTTTAGGGAGTGTCTGAGACCTAAGTCTCCCATGGGAGGAGGCACAAGTACCTCCTCATCTTTGGGACCAATTGTCCCCAGGCCTAGCCACAAGCTAGGCCTCTCTGGTCTGCCATCCCCGCCCCAAGGGGGCTAATGGGAATGACAGTCTTGTGAGCTACAAGCTCCGGCTCAGGCACCTACCCTACCCTAGAAGGGTTAGGCAACACAGACCCAAACTTATGCCTAGAACAGATTAACTCGGTGGCACTCGATGTATGCACAAGGCTTATTCCTCTAAGAAAAAGGAGGAGTAGATGTAAAATAGAAAGAGACAGGCGCTCCCTTTACAGGCGACGGAAAAGAATAACAGAGCGGCTAAAAGAGGTCAATATATCTGAAATGCGCAGGGAGACACTGGTCAGAGAAATAGCAAGCATCGAACTTAAGCTAAAAGAATCCTTTAGGAGTCAGGAATCGCGGGAAGAACTAAAAGCTATAAATGAAATCGAAAGAAACCCAAAGTATTTCTTCTCCTATGCCAAATCAAAATCGAGAACAACGCCCAGTATTGGGCCCCTACTTAAACAAGATGGGTCCTACACAGATGACAGCAAGGAAATGAGTGAGCTACTCAAGTCCCAATATGACTCAGTTTTTAGCAAGCCGCTAACCAGACTGAGAGTCGAAGATCAAAATGAATTTTTTATGAGAGAGCCACAAAATTTGATTAACACAAGCCTATCCGATGTTATCCTGACGCCAAATGACTTCGAACAGGCGATAAATGACATGAGTAGTGAAGAAAGCGGCTGGAGCATCCCTTCCGGAAAAAGGCATGCGGCTGGAGCATCCCTTCCGGTTTAGCCGTGCGGCAGAGACATCCCTTCCGGTCTAGGACCAGCAGCTGGAGGGTCACCTTTTCACACCTAGGTGTTACTTCCGGTTTTGACCATGACCTCGCCCTCGAGACTACCTCACCCTTGACCCCCCAACCAATACCCCCGCCACGACCCCCCCCCCCTTCGCGACCCCGCCGTCGCGCGCGCCCCCCCGCCCGCGCCCCGCCCGCGCGCCCGCCCGCGCGCCCCGCCCGCGCGCCCGCCCGCGCGCCCGGCCCGCGCGCCCGCCCGCCGCCCGCCCCGCGCGCCCTTCGCGACCCCGCCCGCGCCTTCTGCTGCGCCTTCTGCAGCGTCATCCGGATCACCCCCGCGCTCGAATTTTTTTTCTTATGATCTCCTTGGATCAAGGGTTTTGGATTCT